>JAMKCH010000746.1:0-94866 GCA_023653785.1 Ophioderma brevispina
TCAAAAAAATGTGCTAATAGCTTTAAATGTACTACAAGTCCTCTGTACAACATCCTGCTCTATGTTGATGTACTTCTGTAACTCGCAAGGTAATAGAGTATTCTTGACCAGGCTGCAGACCTGTGTAAGTCCTTTCAGTTATCCTCCCTTCCTATCAAATCAACAGGGGGCTCTACAAGTGGAGCTGGTAAATAGTTAATAGTAAACTGGTAATTGCTAAATGTACCAGTTTACAGGGAGCCCCATTTGCAAACTATTAAGTTCTCAATCCAACATCCTGTACTACAAGGACTCATGGGGTAGATCATACAACAAGAGAGAGAGAAAAGAGAAAATGGACTAATTATCTGAGAAGAATTAGACCATTTCAAATCAAGGATCGTAAAAGTTGAAAAATAGGTCATGTGGACCAAGTGCGTATATGCCGATGAGTGAACATTTTACAAAATGGCAGACTTCCTAGCACTATCTATAGCCAAAGGCTGGTATTCACAAAAAGCTGGCTTAACTTTAACCCAGGTTAAACAAGGGTTGAAACCACGATCTCGGTTAATTATGTACTCTAATGGGATAAAATCCAGGGGTAAAATTAACACTGGGTTAAAGTTAACCCGTTTTTGTACCGGCTAAGTGTATAATAACCTGCCAGGTGCTCCATGGGGATTTATAAAAACAGTTTGTTTCTTTACAGGTGGTTCTTTCTTTTAGCCCCCATTGCACAGCATTTCTACAAGTTTGAGTGATACATCTGATGGCTAAGACAAAGCACCTGAAATGTAAAATTTGGGGAAGGCCGCGGGTGTGATTCCCAGGCAAGATAATGATTTTTTGATTCCTCGGCCACCTTGGAGGAGAGATTACTTATCCCCGCTCCAGCCACCTTGAATATAAGAGTTTCTTAATCAGGTTTAAAGGTGCAACCGAGAGATTTCACATATCAGGTGTCCCAAAAAAAATTGATAAGTACTGATTTTTGCCTGATGTAAAGCTTTCCATCCCAAATACTCCCCCTCTAAAAGGACTAAGCTGAGAAACGTTTCTTGGTACCAAAATTGTGAAATCTCTAATTTTGTATAGGAGCACATACGAATTCCAGGCTATTGTTTATATGAACTATAAGCAAATCAAAATCACCTTTTTTCTCTCGTTTAAGACATTTTTGTAGCCAAATACAAGGTAAGAAATCTATTGAGGTCTAATCTGATATGAAATTAAGTATTATGACACAATATTTGCGTTGCTTTAAAATCTCTGTTGCACCTTTGAAAGTGATCGTCTGTTGGCAAGGTGATACTGGGGGGTCGTTCATAAGTGGTTTGTGTGCTGGCTGTATGGTACATCCTTATAACAATACGAACTCTACAAACAAAACTGAGAAACAAAACCAACAAAATACTCTACAGATCAGACAAGGTTTGATTCTATTGCATCTAGTTAGAAACTTTTAAGTATAATGAAAATGTCTACAGCCCAATTCTCCACGTTTACAATCTTGGTATCTCATCAGATCACAACCTCGAGAGTGTTTTTAAATTAATCTGCTTATTTTGCAATTTTTAAAGGTGGCATGACTTAAATATGTGCTGCAAAGTGGGGGTAAAGTTTGTGACAATGTGACTTGTGACGTCTCGGACACAAGAATAGAAGTGTAAGACAATCGTGTGTGGAACATTTAAAGCCCAAGTTCTCAAACTGGACTCCAAATGAAGAATGCGCAATTCAGTAATGTCAACATGAAAAAAACATGAAAAACGGCTCAAATACTTGGTAAACACATGGTCACCCCATCCACAATCTGTTTTCAGGAGAATGTAATTTCCCTCACGAAAATTGATCAGGCACTCCCTTTACTTTTGGACAACGAGCCATTGGCAAACGGACAGAATTTTAGGCTGGATTTCTGAAAGGGCAGTCTAACTTTAGAGGCCGGGTTTAAACCACGTTAGTCCTACATGTTGTGGACATTGTATGAAAGTTAAAAGGCTTGACTCAGATTTTCCCATGAGGGTGCACTCAATTTCAAAAACAAATCACGTTTTTTTCCTGTCCAGATCTAATCATTGCGTTAAGTAACTACGCTCAAATCGAAGTCTTTCCAGAAGAAAAATCACCACTTTGTGTGTTAAATTCCAGATTCCGGAATTTTGTATACAAGTATCCTTGGCCCCTTAAAATGGTCATAAGTGTTAACTGCATGAAAACGAAAATCTGATTCAACTTTGGAATTGAAACATTTTAGGTGACTATCTTTATTCTAGATGACTATTTTTAATTTCTACTCAAAATAATTACATTCAAAATCTCTGTCTCCTTTTTAATGTAACAGGTGAGAAAGTTCTTGTGGATGGGCATTCCAGCCCATCCATTGGGAATTTTCTCACCGGTTACATTAAACTTTCACAGTTATTTTGCAAAGAAAAAGGTCCACTCATGTTAGACTAACCCTGGTTTTAAACCCAGACCTAAAGTTTAGACTCCCTTTCAGGATATCAGCCATACTAATTAAAAGGTATTCAGTGTTAAAGACCCTACAATGATGTCTGCCAAACACTTTGTTTGACTAAGCTTAAAGAAATCTATAAACTTAACCACCTAAGAATCCTGCAGAATTTTTTAAGAGGTCGTAGGATTTCTTGGATACCTTGAACATTCCAGTCGTTTAGTACATAAAGCTAAAACGGGTTATTAAATTCATGCTTCAACTTCAAGGCTTTCAAATAAAAAAGATTTAGGTTACTTTAAACATACTGAGCAATAAGATGTCTCTTTAAGGCACAGTGTTTCCAAGTATTATCATTTAACTGTGATGTCATTAAAAAATTAAATTAAAAAGAAACTTATATGAACTGAGCACAAACTGTTTAGAAAAACAAAGATGACCATACCGGTGTTGCAAACAACCTCAACAGGATCACCTCAGATCGTTCTTGTAGAGTAATCGGGACCGCTCAGCCACGCACTTCCCAGTTCATAAGTGACTCCAGGAGATACCCAATCAACCTGAAAGAATCTGTCTCAACAAATTCTCCATTCTGTGTTCGCCCATCCGTAGGGAAATACTTAATTGTGTAACCAGTGTATTCGCCTCCAGCGGGGCTGTTACAGATGATTGTAACAGTACTGGCCGTCAAATCAGAGGTAGTCAGACCACTCGGAATATCTGGTTCTGAAACGAGTAAAATATTAAGAAATTCAATGTAGTTTCATCAAAGGGCTGGGTAGTTATGGAATTTTGAGAATTGATTCTATTCCCGTACCTGTTACATGTAGTATCTTGCATGCAAGTTGTTTATGATTGTACTTGTTTAATATTTTATAAAAACGCAGTATTTCGATTTTGTTCAATTACACAAAAATAGCCAGTACACTTTGTAATGTATGCATATGTAATCTTATTTTGTAATAATGTACATAAGTGTGACAAGGACACAGATTCTCATTTTCTGAGCTTGCATGCCTGTGTTGTGATAGAGCAATGTATGCTTATTTTGTACTTGAGTAACTTTGGTGTTAGGTATGGCATTCTAACCTATATGGAATGAAGTACTGAGTCAGCAACAACTCCATGGAGCCAGGGAATGTGAAAGCCCTAATGTAGGGGTAGGGCCGAAGCTCTCTCTAGTTAGCCTCTACAATCCACATCCTATTTCAAAACTTAGACCATTATGTGCGGAAATTGTGAAAGCTGTGGGATGGCTACAACCCCATGGAGGTTAGTGACGTCAAAACAACCTGATGTTGGGGTAGGAGTTAATGATATGGTCTTTTTCCATTTGGAATTCCCATTTCAAGATGTGGTTTATTATCTCTGAAAATTGTAAAGCCTAAGACTGGCAGTACTGTGCACTATCCATGTGTTTGCATGATTATATTTATGTTGTCATCTTATGCAAAATTTTGCAGAGGTTTTGCATTATACTGCAATTGTGCCTAAATGGTGCATGTTAAACTGTGCCTGCATTTACTCCTTGTTTACATCTTTGTTTAGCAGGCAGAAAATCTCACCTTCAACTTGTAAGTTTTACAGTGTGTGTAGCACAGCTACTAGTGCCAAACGTTTGGACCAATGTAGCCATACTTGCTCAAAAGTACCACTGACCCGATGACCCAAATGTCATGCGTGGTGTACACAGTTTGTAGTCAGTGGTCATCTAGAAGTCAGTATGGCCATTTTAGCCAAAATCTAAGAAATTCTTCTCCTACAAAGAGTGCATGATGATAAAATCACTAATGTACATACACTGCCTATGGCTAATGAATATGGGGTGTATACAGAATTTAGATCAGTGGCCAGCAAGTGGTTATTTTGGTCATTTTGGCCAAAATCTTATGAAAATCTATGAAATCCTTCTGCTGATGGTTTTGTCAGTGGCTAAACCATCACCTCCATCGGGTTTTCTAATGAAATCCAATAAGGAGGGTAGCTGGTTACCCTAGTAGAACTAAAAGAAAAACCACCTACAAGGGCATCAGCTCTGGAGAACTAATGGCAGCCATCCAGCACATTGACATCAGGAAGAGCATCCAGTAAATTATCTTTTGCTCCAATAAATCCTCACACAGCAGTATTGCTGTGAATGTGAGGTGAATCCGGCCACCCTGTTAGCGGGGACAAAACCAGATTTATAACTTTGATTTTACTACTACCACTAGCAAATAAGGTGCACTGATTACAACGGTTGTGCACATGCATCACCTATGGCCAGTACATATTAGGTATGCACAGAATTTAGAAGACTGGTAAGCAAGTATTCATTTTGACTACTTTGGCCAAAATTGCATGAAAATTATTCTTCTCCTATGAGTAAGTGACCCTTATCATAACCCTCATGCACATACATCACCTATGATCAGTGCATATGGGTTGTACACAAGTGTTCAATCAGTGATTGAACACTTGTGATTATCAATGGTCATTCAATTCACACGGCTAGGTTTGTTGCTCTATGAGTACAATTTGCCTCTAGTTACAACTTATATATGTGAACTTGCAAGCAATGCTATTTTTGACTTTACATCCAAAACTACCATATGTAAACTAATTCATGCTTTGCATGGGGAGAACTCTTCTCTTTGTACTGTTATTTTACAACCATACCAAATATCCATTTGTGTTTTAACCCTCGTCCGACCAAGGGGAGGTGGTTACCACTCCCACCCAACAGATGATTTCTTGTCACACAAAAAATGCAAATGAATATGATCTAAGGCTTTTATGTAATTGTAAGTTCATCCTTTGCGGTCAATTTAGCAGGGAAAAAATGGAGGTACCATCTTCATGGAGGTCAGGGTGTCCCGTCAAAGTCGGAAGGTGGGTGGTTGCCACCTTCATATACTTTACTGTGTAAAATGCCAAAAAAATGATATGCTACTATAAGCAAATACTGACAATATTTGTATTTTTTCTTATTTTTTTAGAGTAATGACATGTGTACGCTTACTTTGGCACACATTCATTGCCAAATAAATACCAATTTGCTTGCATAAATGGCAAAAACGGTCAAAATACCTTGAATTTGGAGATTTGCTCCCCCTTCCCCAGTCGTGAATGTAGCAGAAAAACCCTTGGTTGGATGAGGGTTAAGCTAAATTCCTAAAATCTATGTACAATGTGTACTGTGTAACATTCCAAGTCATAAGAATTACAGTGGATTGGTGCAAAATTAGCACCAAAATATGCTAATTATTTAATTCTAATACTCATTAATATTCTGTTACCACCAGGACCTGCCATGACCTATATAGTCCATGTCTCTACCTCCGTACAGTGAAGTCATAACATTTACGCCCGTGTCAAGAAATGCCGTCTTTGTGTGCGGGTGTGAAAGCGCCGTCGCTTCAAGTCAGCGCGGGCGATTTACTCTTGCGACCTACAAATCTCGCGCTGACGTCACTGCACAGAGGTAGCGACACGGTATATATCACCAGGTTCCGAGAATTTGCTTGCCCAATTCCCGATTTACAAGCAGTTAGTGATGCAATCATCATTCAAGCAATTTGGGTTGGTAGAGCAAAGTTAAGCCAATGACCAAACACACCCAATTATCCTGTTAACTTACAACATCGATGATTGCCAATGGACACTAGACACAAGCATTTCACTGGGCTATTCAGTGTTAGAATAGTTGAAACAAACTCAACTCTATTGGACAATCTAGTATGTGATATATGTCATTAACTTAATCTTCCAGGACAATAGCATATTTTTGGCTTATGAAACGAAACTAAACTAAACAGATTTTTAAAGGTCCATGGCCCGATCGCTAATAGCCTCGTCCCCAGGGCCCCCAGATTTTACCGGAAGTGGTCACAATTTTGGTATCAGAAGAAAGCTACTATTTTTCTCATTTATCCTGTGAAATCTTAGGGCTAAAGAATGTTTGGTTTGGATGTTGTGAGCGAAAATGTGCCTCTTTTTGGTCGACCAATATTATTTTACACAGTACTCTATGGGGCTTACAAAATCACGTTTTTAGCTCTCACATTAAAACGGGTTGAAATATTGGCGCGAAACTTTACAGATGGGGTTTTCGGGTGAAGGCCATTCTATCAAGATGAACAACTTATAGACTTAAATCGGGCCATCCCCCCTTTAAGGTAGGATCATCGGATAAAATGGTCTTACAGAAAAATTACCATAAAATCAAATCCCCTAAATCAATTTAGTCCAAACTTGATTATGGTAAGGATTGAACTTTCCTCCACATATTTTTGCATTTTCGAGACAGCGCGATTTGTTTTAGTGTTTTTATTTTTTTAAATTCCCTAATTTTTTCATTAAATAATTTTTCCCAGCCTAAATGGAAGGTGCTTTTAAACTGAAACTCCAGGGATATGTGTATAAACAAAATACCTAAATTCTCACATTGGCTTTTTTAAATCAAGTGTTTAATTTTTTAGAAAAATGATTTTAGGGAAAAATAATTTAGGGAAAATTAAAAACACCAGTAATTTCAAATAGAAACACCCAATCTGCAAAATCTAACGTGAGAATTTTCTAAATTTGATTTCCTTTCATATGACACCTTATTCATCACCAAGGGAGTTGTAGTTCCTTCTAGGAAAGATTCTGAAAAGTGGAAACTTCAGTATTTCTAGAAATAATCAGCTAAAAAAGGTGTTGTTGCGACCACCTCTTCTTTGTTTTTTATGACACACAGAAAAATAAAAAATTCTATGGATATTTGATATTTCTCTAACATAAACAACAAACACCAATTTTATAAATCATCAATTACTTGAGAAAAAAGAAAGAAATGAAATAAAATGTGTAGTTTTTCACAAAATTGCCCCATTTTGGTCCATTTTCTATACTGCCAAAATCAGTCCTGTACAAAGTCTATGGGAATTTGAAAATGCATTATGTGACCTATCTCCAAAACGGCTTTTTGGAAAAAATTAAAATTTGGCACACATGTTTCTTTCACCAATACCAACATTTCATGAGAATTTCAACGAGATCTGGGTACGAAGCCGTAGCCGATGATCAAACCTTAAGGTGGGAAGAGGGGTAATTTTTGGAAAAAATTGTAAACACTGGGAAGATGCAAATGTGATTGCAACTAATGTCATGTTGACTCAAAAACTTAGTGAAAGTATTTCAGAAGAATCTTACAGTTTATTTAAATTCAAATTGTACAAAGAAAATCTGTCTTGCAAATTTTTAATAACAGCTCTAGAGCTTGTTATTTTTAATAACATGCACACTCGGAAGTTGGGATCACAACTGAACACGTGGGTCACGGTAATGGTTCTAGAAATACAATGTCCTGACAATTAGATATAGCGGTGCGATCTGTATATATACTGATGGCAAACTTAAGATACAAATTCTATGGTGTCACACTATGCAACCTATGTATGTAGAAACATTGAGCGGTATGCTACTAGTAAATGAACTTCACAAATGTCGACATCACACAATACACATAAAGATACGTACATAATTTAGAAATATACTATAACAGTGACGGTCATCAGTTCAAGATTTGTTGATTTTGTTTTATTCATATCTTCAACCCTATGCAATTGCACTCAAATGGCTAAAATACATGTACTAAATCTAGGGGTAAAAACACTGATAACTCCTTCATGTAATTTCTGCACGAAATAATCAATGTTCAGGGATGAATAGGGTTAATAGTCTTTATTCCGTATAGGCTTGGTTCATTTATTTCATTCAAATCTTACTAAAATAAAAATAAAATAAACCAAAACAATCCCCATATACATGATATATTTACTTCGTATTTAGCAAAGCACTGATCAATCAACCCATTAGCAAGTTAGCTTTAATACTAGTTACTCAAAGGTTAATGGCCAGAGCAATCAATACAACCCATTTGGAGTTTGGATAACGCTTGTAATAGACGGTGAGAAGGACAAAGTGTTTTTAAATATGCTAAATTTAAATTGCGACAAATATTTTTATTATCAATCCAATTTTAGCATGTTTTAACCAGAAATATTGTTTTAAAATGTTATTATATATCATACTCTAAGTGTATGCTATATAATCAATGTGCTATGATGGCATTCGGCCGGGAGAGCTAAGTTAACCAAGTCAAGCGCGAAAGCCTGTTATTTTCATGAACGTTATCTAGCTCATTGATTAGCTATATCATAACTCACTTGTTCTTTGCTGAATTTCATCTATGATGCTACTGGTGCCAATGACGCGTGTAACACGTGCAGTATATAACACTCCTGGAGTCAAATTAATGACTATGAGCTCCACAGTTACACGGCTTGAGTCACCTGGTACATAGATTGCTGGTCTATCAGCAACAAAGACAAAGTAGCCGATGGCATCATTCACTTCTGACCATACTAATGTAATGGTATCCTTTGTATATTCACGTACAAGGACAGTATCAGCTGGAACAAGACCTGTAGAAGAAATGATTTGTAAAAAATTGAATTTTTGAATGAAAATTCTTACATTTTGCCACGATACGGACTGAGACAGAAGTTGAAATCCTAGTCAAGGGAGATAATACATATCATGCACATCCTTGTTGAACACATCAAGAATTTTAACTCTCCCCAGTTAGCAATTTTTGCTAACATTACCTAGAAACATCCAATTTGATATTTCCAAAAGCACAAGATCACACGAAACATTTCATCGGCCGCGTCACATAGCGACATATTCAACATTTTGGTCTTTCTGGAGAAATTTGGCATATATGTTTGCTTTGTACTCTACAAATTAACCAAATTTCAAACCTCAAAGTGGCTTAATTAGTAAAATTATAATTTGAAATTTAACTTATATTGGCAATTTTCCACTAGGTTCTAATTGAACTATATGTTTTAATTAACAGTATGGAGCAAATTAAAATCACAAAATCTTGAAAGCCATTTTTCCCGAAATGCATATTTTGCAATTGTCAGTAAGTGACGATTTATCTGTTGATTAAACAAAGTGGTTCTCAAGCCTTTTTGCATAAATTACACAAATTAGCTCATCAAAATAAATGCCACCATGTTATGTGTGCACAGAAGCACTAGCTTGTACATATGGTGGAGATCCCATCTTCATCCCATCTACTGTAAACCTTACTGTATTTTGTTTTTGCATATATGCAAATTAACACAATTAAATATGCAAAAAATATCCCCAGCAACATATGTGTATAATAAAAATGCATTGCGGTCCGGGGACCGCGAGTGTCGTCTGCTGATGTGGTTTGTGAATGGGGCCAACGGTCACATGAGGTCACCAACATGTCACCACCCCACCCTGCCCCTTCCTTTCCACCAAGTTACATCATCATAGCCATTACGGAACTCATACAGCATACAATATATTAAGGGTTAACATTTTGACCACAGACACACACACATTCACACACACACAGACATACGATCAGAGTAATCCCTATGTGCTTTCTGCATTATTCTTGCAGACGACACAAAAAGGCTGTCCTTAAGCCATCAGGAAATTTTAGTCAAATTGGTATCCTGAAAGGGGACAAAACGATACTTATTATTCAGCCTCAGTACACTATCCTCTACACAAAAATGCATGATAGCATTTCTGGAATGGTAGCTATAACCAGGTAGGGGACAATCAAGGATTACACAGGGGTCAACATTTTTAAATGATCCAGTCATGTTGAAAAGTATGCCACATCATTTGTCCAAAGGATTCCCAAAAGCTATAGTTTGTACTATCTACAACCCAAAGTTTTGGAGTTAAGGTTATAAACAGCAAAAACAGGTCAAAAGGTTAAATTTCAGTTGTACAGGGGTCAATTTTTAAAGTTGCTAAAATGTGGCTAAAAAGTGGTGCAAATGATTGATGGAGCTCATAGGATTAAAATAAGGAATAGGATTAAAATAAGGAATAGGTTTGAGCGTTTTTTAAATGCTTCTACCCACAGTAGGGGAAAACAAGGTCAAGCCCCCATTGAATACAATGGACATGGACTTTTGTTTCCCCCTACATTGGTAACTAAGCATTTTAGACAGACATAACTATTCCTATTCCTATGAGCTCCACCAATAATATGCACCATATTTTATCCAAATCAGAGCAACTTTGAAATTTGACCCCCTGTACAACTGAAAATGACCCTTTTATTGATTTTTGCTGTCTTTAGCCAAAAACTCCCAAAACTTTAGGCTGTAGTTAGTACAAACTATACCTTTTTGGAATCCTTATGATCAGACAAATAATGTGGTATACTTTTCAACATGATTGAAGCAATTTAAACTTTCCCCCCTGTGTAAACCTTTTTTTACCCCTACCTGGCTATAGCTACCATTCCAGAAATGCTATCATGCATTTTTGTGTAGGCCATGGTATACTGATGCTGCATAATAAGTGTTGTTTTGTCCTCTTTCAGGATACCGAAAATTTGCTCGGCTCATGGACTAATAAGGGTAATTCGTATTTTAAGGCATCCAAAATAGCCTGTTTTGTGACATCAGACATGGTTCATTTGTCCGAGTGCATTACATCGACTAATAAGTGGTTTTTACTTCAAAACTATGATCAAAAGAGTTTATAGAGTTGTAAATTACTATTTTACTATAAAATCAACATTAAAAATTAACTTTTAGCCTTTTTTACAATTTTGTGTCCCAGTTATGTACGAGGGCACATGTGGTGCAGTGGATCATGTGGTTCGCCCTCATAAGCATAAGGTTGTGGGTTCGAGCCCCGCTGTCGCCAATGTGTTGTGCACTTGGGCAAGGCACTTGACCTCGCTTGCCTCTCTCCACCCAGGAGTATAAATGGGTACCGAGATAATTCTTGGGAATGCAAAACAGACTCGCTGTGCGGGAGGAGTGGCGAACCCCCACAGCAACATTTAATGAGGGAGTCTGGCCAAACGCCAATGACATAGTGGGCACTCCGCCCTCGGGCGAACATTTGCATTTTCTTTTTCATGTACGACAATTTGTTGAATTTCACTTCTCTCAGAAATCATATTTGCTTTCCCAGATATTCACTTTTTGTCTCACATGAACTTGGTCTGCAGAGACTTAGTAATAATTTTTCTTTCTGTCCGTCTGTCCGTCTGTCTGTCTGGCTTGCATGCATTTTAAGAAAGTTTTCAGGGAAAATAAGCCCATGTCTATAACAATTCTCGTAGAAAATGGGACCTATACTCTGTAAACCTAGAAGTACAAAGTAAATTAATCGATGCGCTGCATAGCATTATCATGCCTTACTACCAAAGCCACTTATACACTCTTAGGCGCAGTATAAATCCATGAAATCGTGTGCGATTTAAGACACAGCGCATGATTTACGAACAAAACAATTCTCTTACACAGATACACAAAATACTGGTCTTATAAGTCGACATACCAGGCATTCCTTGTGAGACTTGTGTGGTAGTTTGATTACTTTTTACTTCTAGGTTTATGGAATGTCTAAGGATTTCTTGCAAAAAAGTATCCCACCCCAACCCAGCAGGGCAGAAATATACTTACCAGTCTCAAATTCATCACTTATGGTGTCGGTACTTTGTTCAGGTATTTCTTCTCCATTCGCAGCTACCGCAGCTAAAACTTTGCATATCTCATAGCGGTAATGACAACCTGGTTTGAGTCCAGTATCCATAAACGTGAGAGGTTCCGTAGCACGTACCATACCTTTGACGACTTCTGGTCCTACTGTGGGACATCTACATATGATCTTGATTTTGTAGAAGTCACAATTCCTGTCATCCTCCCATGTCACCGTTGCTGTTGTGGGTGTTATATCAGTAACACTGACACTCTGGATAGGACTTGGATCTGGAGGAGGGAAAAATCACTTATTTCTTTTAAGGTGGTATATCGGGGATTATTGTATCTCAGTGACTTAGCAACTTCATACTATCACCAACTAAAAAGCATAAGGCAAGAAGTACCCTTACCCAACACAAATGATAATGTAGTCTTCAAATGGTCATTTTTTTGCATATTACTTAATTTTCTTATTTAATTAGTGATGATGCAATGTTTTTGAAAAATGTAGCACAACTTCTGAAAGTAGTACTGCTTGAAGTGTCATATTAAAGCTCTTTCAAAGTTATATGTTATCAACCACATCCCAGATACTTGGAAGGGGCTAGGTCAATGTGTTGTGTAAAAATTCAGAATATGTAAATTGACCCTTCTTTACAATGCTCAGTTATAAAACTGCACTTTCTATACAAATTCACTTTAGGTTCATAACATAGATCAAAGTTAAAGCTCTTTCTGACCATGTATCAGGAAACCCAACATTTTACTGAAGTGGTCAAAATGTTGGTATCTGGAGAAAGCTACTATTTTTCTCATTAACCATTTCTCAATTTTGTCAACCAACTATATGGGGATTACAAAATCATGTTTTTAGCTCTCACATCAAAACAAGTTGAAATATCTCCACAAAATTTTACAGATGGGGGTTTTGGGTTGAAGACCATTCTATCAAGGTGAAAACTTTATATACTGAAATCAGGCCATCTCCGTTTAAGTTACAAATAAGTTCATTCACAATTTTCAACATTTTCACTGCTGTATGTTTTGATGGAAGGCAATTACTGGAACCACTCAGGTATAAGTCTGAGAAGATTTTACTCAAAAGGGCTAAAACTTGGGGCAAATATCAGATCAAAAATTCAAATCAATACCATTTTAAGAGCATATTATTCACCCAGAAAATGCTAACTTAATGTAAGCTGAATAGCCTATATTTTATTTGCAGGAGATTAACATTAAAATCAAAAACTAAAAGTTCTATTTTCTCATCACAAACATTGTTCTTTAAATCAAAGCAAGCAAGCCACCCCTATTTAAATGTCATGATTTTGTATGAGTAATCACTGCCATGTTGTGAATCCTAAATACACAGCCAGCTTACTCATACTGTAGGCTACTCCATGTGTACTCTTAGCTCTACTTCAAGGTACCCCCTTCATGCATTATTGATGCAGTACCTACAACTATAAGTTCTTGCGAAGTACACAAGCCACTTAGAGCACAAAAGCTATGTTTTCTTAGCAGTACCCATATAGCATAGGCGGATTTAGGGGGGCGCACCCGGCGCGCCCCCCCTATTTTTTGCAAACCAAAGGGCACCGGGCGCATTTGTAGATGTAGAGAAAAATGCCTTTTGCCGCACAGGGCCCGGGCGCCCTGTATATCTAGGAAAATGACCTTTTGTGGGCGCCCTTGCGGACCACAATTGTAAATTTTCCGGCTCACTGCGCTCGCGGGTAGACACAATTTGTTTTCACTCTGTTGAAATTGTGAAGAGCACGGGAGTGCCCCTTTTGTACTATTCTTTGTTGTGTTGTTTGGTGCTCTGGTGCTTGAAAAAGAAAAAACTTAGGCGTTCGACCACTCCACCCCCCCCCCTCCCCGCTCTTCAGGATTTAGAACCGAGTGAAAAAAAAATTGGGTCTAAAATTTTAAAAGCGAATAGTGACGGGCGCCCCCCCTATTGAGAATTCCTGGATCCGCCCCTGCCCATATAGTGTACTCTGCAGCTGCCTGCTAGCTAGGTGACTGACAGGCACACAGAGGTCACCCGTAGTGGAGTACCTTTGTAGCTACTTGGGGGTGCCTACTCTCCAACCAACTGCCTAGTCTGCAACACTTTGGCCTATAGAGGGTACCAAACATTGCATTGTTGTTAACACTTTTCTTGTCATTTTAAGTGTAGTAACATCTATATTTGAGTTCAGCATCACCAAAACCATAACCAAAATGTTAAGTAATGGATAAGATTACTAAAACAATCATACAGTGCTCAAAGCTCATTTTCATGAGTTTGCATGGGAGTACCCATGCAGGTACTCCAGTGTGGGGTGGCTAGTGGTTAAGGCACTGCGTATGTACCTACGTGGATGATTACCTCCACTTTTGCGGCCAGCAATATGGTACCCATGCGTGTGAGTACTTCGCGGCTACTTAACAAGTACTCTCATGAAGAAATTGGTTGTGTAGCTATGCTTACACACACATGTAAACAAGTTCCTGTATTTCCTTTGCAAATTGTGTAAGCTTATACCCAGAGGTAGGTTTATGTATTTTCTGGCAAGACATTAACAAATTTAAACAACATTGAAAAGTTCATTAACTTCTATGAATGCATAATGTATAGAAGAGATCAGAATCTCATAATTCCAAATTTTAATTTAAGCTATTATTGATGTATCCCACCGCGGCTCAGAGACCTTCCCAAGTACCTTTTCACCTACAATTTTTTTTCCGTGCCATTGAGAACCTCTCAAGCAAAAACAAACAAATGACCTTTAGCCTATTTTCCCAAATATCTTGGAAAGGAAGCACCACACGCTTGTGACCCAATAGACTTTTTTACTCCTGCTTACCTAAGGAATAATTTGAGCTACATTACATTAGATTTAGAGCAGTTCAAACATTTGACCCCCATAGTAACTTTGCCCCTCTCCTGGGGCTACATGCAACAACGGGTCCCCGACAGACTTTCATATTTGCAAAAGTTATATTTTTCTCTGAATTTTCCCGTGTTCAGATATTGGTATCTCGTTCGTCTGATCAAACCCTTCTGGGCTGATGCTCTAACTGTGTCTAAGCATATTGGACTTTCATGTTTATTTCTTTTGGACTTGAATAAATAATGTCTTAACAATTTCAAATTCAGGTGCAGTATTTAATATCGAGTCTGTGTACCCGTTCATGACTGTGTACTCTGTAGCGCAGGCTGTGTGTTTACCTTTCACGGCGGTGCAACAAAGAAATGGAGACAACACACATTTCCAGTAAATAATATGGTTTGTTGTGCGTAAAGATTATAGGGGCTGGCTTGAGTGCTACTTTGGATGTATCCTATTGCCATCTTTATTAAATTTCAACAACACAAAATTCAGAATAAAATTCCAGTTACCAAAAAAAAAACCAGCACTTTTCTTGCAAAATGGATTTTCTATTAGATTTAATATTCTATCTCTCCGTACTTAGGAAATTCACCTGTACAATTCTCTATTTCAATTAAGGCTATTATTGGAGAGAAAAGGAATTGCAAGATAGATTTATTTCTTATTAAAATTCATATCATAACAAAACAAATTTAAATATATTCAAGGTCTCATAATATACTAACCAATACTATACACACACTCACCAGTTCTTAAGTACTGATTGCCAAACTCTGCGGCAGAAGAAGATACCAGGTTTATAACAACTCTGTATATTGTATTTGGGTCAAGATCTGTAAACTGAAGTGATTCAGAGCCGTATGGAGCTCCTGTAGTATCAGTGATTACTTGATTACCTACATCACCCTCATACCACTGAATAAAGTAATCAGACTGAAATACTGGCTGTCCCCATATAATCGTTATGTCAGTGTCTGACACATGCTGTGCAAAGATCTCCCCTGAAATGATTGAACCTGGAAATAAGAAGAAAATAAATAAAGGCTTAGAGGCTGACTCAGCAATTTTGAAATATAGTTTTTTTCATGTATTTATTAAAAAAATAATCAACAAGAACTAAAGAAGTCACCTAAAATGCTCAATTCTACAGTTTGAGATATATGGAATTTTTCATTTTCATGCAGTAAATATTTAAAAGTAGTGTAACAGTGCCATAGAATTAAATGGGTAAACATCAACCAGATGAAAGCAAAATGTGTCGCACTTTCTTGTATAGGCATAATCCTGGGGAAAGGGGTATATATATCCCCCCGCACGTTATTTCTGAATAAAACCGTCTTTACTTTCACCGTGTTTGACCTCAGTGTGTTTATTTTGTAAAGCATACGAGGTTGAAATAATTGACATGTTATTCGCATTATAGTACAGTACAAGTGTATATCTGTGACTTGCACCAGGGTCATAGTAGCGGTTACGAAAGATACTGTTATTAACATGATTTGTTATTTTCAAGAAGGACTCCGGCATACCTGTCAACATTGAGAACCCCAAAATCAGAATATATGTCACAAACGAAGCCATTATGGGTGGCGTCAATTTGTGATCTACTTTTAGGCCTCTAGTGGAGTACACAGGGCAAAGTCTCCTGAAGTTATTGGGTTTTATTGTTTTTGAAGCTGCAGGAAGGCTTCAGGAGCCCAAAAAATATTTCTGGACTTTTCTGGCAATTATTGTTCAAGATTAAGTTTGAACTTTTCAATACAGGTCTCCTATTTTTTTGGCAATTTTGAAAGTTCAAAATAGGGATGATTCCTATAAAACAGGGAAGTTGGCAGGTATGCTCCGGGGATAAATGAAATATCAATTCTAACATTTTTACGACAATTATCATGTATAGATACCGTATCTCTAGTACTATGTTGTCTCAAATGCACAAATTCTCAGCTCGGAAGTCTGCCTAATTGTTGAAAAACTTGCGGGCTTTATATTCTTGTTTTGAAAAGAATGTTTTGTTATTACCTTTATCATGCCAGTGCCACTATAAACCAGTTCTTGGAAGAATATTATTGATACTATGAGTGAGGTATCTAATAAAGCTCTTTACTGGGTAAATTCCATTGAAATGGGAGAAAAAATGTGAAGGTGTACAAAAGTTTTATATCTGCCTCATTTTTAATATATCTGCCTCATTTCATAGCTCATTTTTCAATATGTAGTTTGACAAAGTTATGATTATTTCAGAAAGGTTAAGGTTTAATGAACATATCAAGGTCAGGGTCAGCAGCATTTCATGCACAATTTTTTTGATACACCATATAAAAATATGATCAATCTAAAATTTGATCGATCTCAAATTTCAAAGAAGAATTTTTTCTGTATTTTACCCTGTTTTGGGGACTGGTGGGGGGGGGAAATACAGAGAGCGACAACCCACAGCCAATTATCACAAAACTATAGTAGAAACTGAATTGAATGTGCAATTAAATTGTAAAAAAGAATACAGTCAATATTTAACTGTCGACAAGGCAACAGGTGTCCACCAAAAATCAGAGGCAAAAGAAGGCCAACAATAAATGAGCCCCTGAAAATGAACACTTTGAAATCATGAAACTATGAGCACCCACAGACACAAATATACACTCAATTTGTAGGAGCCCATGGATTTTGAACACCAGCTGCCCTGAGACTGGGAACAAAAGAATAAATAAATGCACAGAAAAATGCCTCATTAAAAAGTTGTTTATAATATAGCAGAAAAAAATTGACAGGGTAATTTGTATGTTATAGCACCCTCTATATGCCTATTTCCCATAAAAGACGTGTAAAACTAAATTTTCATGAAAAATCTTATTTGCCAGCATTGAAATTTCATCAAATTTACACAGGATGTAGTTAGTGGCATAAATACTCCAAATTAGTTTTCAAAAGTATGTCTCATTTTATTATGAGACTTTCAAACAGCTGTGCTAGCAAACAAAAACAAAGAAATTATTGTAGTGCCTTACTTGTCTGACGCTCCGTACAGGCAGGATCACTCGACTCCAGACCTGCGATGACAGTTACACATACTCTGTAATTAGTAACCGGTTCTAATCCAGTAATTAAGTAAGTGAGAAGATCAAAGCTAACTGTATCCACAGTTTGCTGTGTGCCACTTGTAGTATCTTCAATGGTTATTCTATATGCATAGTTACATATATCTTTACTGGAGTCAGTCAAATCCAGGGCTTGGTCAGTCCAAATGACAAAAAGTGTAACTGGACCTACAGCTGTAATATCGACTGTGGATGGTGGCAAAGGTTCTGCAAAACAAAAAAGAAAATACAACTTTAAAAAATCACAAATTAGTTAATTAGCAAATGGATTGTAAGATATGCATAACATTATTTTGAGGACAAATATTTTCTAGTATCAAGCCAAAAAGCCACCCAAGAAATTATTACCGTTTTGCAAGAAGCTGACTTGACAAAAACACTTATAAAAATGGCAGTATTTGTTTAATGTGTTGCATGATTGAGTGTCTAATATTTCTGTGCATTAGGCAATTTTTAGGCAATTGGTGGCATTGGGGCATGCAGAAGTTTCCGATTCATAATAATGTATTGTACCTCAAAATCAGCATTTCCAAATAAAGAGTGCATACCACAAACAAACTTTTACCAGATATGCAACAATATTTATAAAGGAGTCTACGTTTGCCAACTACGTTTGCTTATGGGCCAACTAAGTACATGCTTTTTACTTCTAGTATAGTCAAGGGGACTGTGAAATCCTGTGGGATTTCAATGATTAAAGCATCACACCTATTTAGATACCTTAAGTAGGTCCCAGAGAACAAGAAACGTTTTGATGGAGAATTCCTAGGGGTGGCAGATGGCGGCCATCTTGGTTTTCAAAATGGCTGCCATTTTGGAATATTTTCAAATCATAACTCGAGTTGTGAATGTGCTAGGAAGCTAGTTTTGGTGCCAAAACTTCATTATTTTGAGGCAAATATTTTCTAGTATCAAGCCAAAAAGCCACCCAAGAAATTATTACCGTTTTGCAAGAAGCTGACTTTGACAAAAACACTTATAAAAATGGCAGTTTTTGTTTAATGTGTTGCATGATTGAGTGTCTAATATTTCTGTGCATTAGGCAATTTTTAGGCAATTGGTGGCATTGGGGCATGCAGAAGTTTCCGATTCATAATAATGTATTGTACCTCAAAATCAGCATTTCCAAATAAAGAGTGCATACCACAAACAAACTTTTACCAGATATGCAACATTATTTACAATATTTATAAAGGAGTCTACGTTTGCCGTCGGGCACCGCTACTCCATCGCGAAAAACACGCCAATGTAGAACTGTGAAAGAATCCTCAAACCACCAACAAATCAAGGCACATGCTTATTACGACGTCACCCCATGCAAAATGCATGTCGTGATCTATCCCAACCAATTACTGCACGGGAAACATAACATATACAATCAGGGAAAACCTGGAAAGAGCAATTGCACTGTGACACAAGTTTCGATAGCCCCCCGGTGAAGTGAATGCAAAAAATATGGATATCGGAAACTAGCTAAATGGTATAACAGAACAATGTTCTATGGATGAGAATGTTTGGAGAGTGTGGTGTGCCTGTGCATAAGCACTAAAGACGATGTCAGAAGTAAACCACTGTCATTTTTGCATAAGATGGACTTTAATCTTTGCAACACAAATTGTAGTGCTATAGGAATAATTCTGAGCAAAATGAGAATGAATGTTATTGAGATTTTGGCCAAAGGCCAAGCTGTTTGACCTCTGTACTTTGGGCGCTATAAAAGGACCCAAACAAGGTGAATTATATTAAGCAGTGGGTTGCACTTTCAATTATGATTAATGAGAAGAGTCCAATTGTTTACATAATGGCTAAAGGATAAGGTGTTTATACTGTTTAAATGAAAGGACCAGCTTAGGGGGGTTGAGCCGGGATCAACAACCCTGCTTTAGTCCATCAAAATTGAAATTTTGGTTTACAAGAGAAATTTCATATTTTCTCCATATTTATGACTCATAAATGTTTATTAATTAACAAAAAATCTCCTAATGGGTCGGTCACATGAATCATCGTGTCTTAGGGGCATGCCTTTTAATTTAGTATAGTCAAGGGGACGGTGGAATCCTGTGTGATTTCAATTAATTTAAAGCATAACACCTATTTAGATAACCTAAGTAGGTCCCAGAGGAGAGAAAAAGAAAAGGGTTTTGAGGAAGAAGTCTAGGGGTGGCAGATGGCGGCCATCTTGGTTTTCAAAATGGCTGCCACTTTGGAATATTTTCAAATCATAACTCGAGTTTGAATGTGCTATGAAGCTAGTTTTAGAGCCAAAACTTCATGGTTAAACACCTCTACAAACTCTCTGGAAAGGATATATTAGAAGAGTGTCCTTTACTGAACTTGATTTAATTAGACCAGTTTGTGGTTTTTAATTCTAGTAATCAGAACCTTCCCACCACGATGCTCCATCTACTGCTATCTCTGTTTTTTTTTTTGTTCATTTTCATTTCCAAACTTCATCTCCAATCATTTTTCTGTTACTACAAACACCCCCGCCTTGTTTCTATTTGGAATCAGCTTCCCTACAGTATAGATCTGCCGATTCTATGTTCTCATTCAAACATCAAGTTCCTCATGAATTCTATAAAAGCAAATTCGAGAATATACCATATAAAAATAGAAAACTATAACATATCTTATCTTGCACATTAATTAGACTATTAATCGTGAAAGTCCACACATGAGCACAGTATTATGAACGTTTATGATAGCACCCTTGGTTTGGCATTTATAGTAGTCAGACAAATTATAGACTGCTCATGGGGATATGGTGAGAAATATTTCCCCCAGATGATCTTGAGACCACGGGCCTACTAGTTAGTGGAAGCCGCAGTCTCAAAGATCATAATGAATGCCCCCTTTAATCGGCCCCATATGACCTTTGAACCAAACCTGTGAACACCCTATATTGGCCCTTTGGGTCCATTGGTCTTTTGAGCACATTTGGTGATTATATCATTGATTTGTGGCCAAGAAGGAATTTATAGATTTTCAAAAATGCCCTTTAATTTTTTTAATTTTTTTACATTTTGACCCAATCTGTGAACACCCCATATGGACCGTTGGGTCACATTTCTAACAGTCTGTGCTTAATAACACGATTGATATTTTGTGGCACAAGAGGAATTTATAGATTTTCAAAGAATGCCCCTTTTAATTGGCTCATGTGACCTTTGACGCCAATCTGTGAACACCCCATATGGACCTTGGGTCAGCGGTTTCTTCTAACCAAGTCTATTGATTATAAACAAGGATTTGGCACAAGAAGGATTTTATAGATTTTCAAGTAATGCCCCTTTATCGTCCCACGTGACCACAGTTTATGGACGCCAGATCTGTGAACACCCCACATGGGCCTTGGGTCAATGATTATTCTGATCGATTTTTTCCTGACTATTGGCCCAAGCGTTTGGCCAAATCAAGACGCATTATGGCAGTGTGAACAGACATAGAGAAATAGAAATAATAATAGAAATAGCATGAAGATAAGTCAACCCATTTGCCATAACAATAGCTCTGCAATACTCTTATGCTGAGCTAAAAATAACAATTTAGTGACACACACATCCACACTACACACACACCACACATACATGTACACCCATCCACACATACACCGCACAACGGATTGCTAATGGTCCTGCCAGCTATAGCTGCAGCCACAAAAATTCAGAATTTCTTGGTAATTGCATAACACACCCCTTTTAATTTTCAATTTGTAAGGTGTTATTCAATTTGGAAGGTTTAATTCAATTTGTCAGGTTAATCCTCGAGGCTCTTCCTCAAATGAATGCAAGAATACATTCCAATATAAAACAAAAATCAGAAACTTTTTGAAACCGCTAATGTCCTGTTAAATATTCACTTTGTAAGCTTAAAGGGGCGTGTTCCGATCGTCTTTTGGACCCTCCGGATGTACCCAAAAGTAGTATCGATTTTGATATCAGATGAAAGGCCATATTTTTCTCATTGTCGTCCTGAAATTTGAGCCCTCGAATCCATTTCACTCCCAAGATATAAACAAAAAACCGCCGTTTTAGTGGTTAACCACTTATTAGCACAGTATTGAATAGGGCTTTGCAACATGCATTATTGCGTCTACCATCAAAACCGCAAGTTTGTTTCCCACGGTACTTGATGGGGTGTATGTGCAAGTGCCAGGCTCTCAAATCAAGTAGAGAACACAATACACGTAAATCGGAACAACCACCTTTAAAGGTTCACGGTCCGATCACTAATAGCCTCATCCCCAGAGACCCCACAGTTTACTGGCGGTGGTTAACATTTTGGTATTAGAAAAAAGCTACTATTTTTCTTATTTACCATGTGAAATCTTAGGGCTAAAGGATGTTTGGTTTGGATGTTATGAGCAAAAATGTGCCCCATTTTGGTCGGCCAATAATATTAATTTTACACAGTACTCTATGGGAATTACAAAATCACATTTTTAGCTCTCATTTCAAAACGGGTTGAAATATCAGCGCGAAACTTTACAGATGGGGTTTACGGTGAAGGGCATTCTATCAAGATGAAAATTTATAGACTTAAATAGGGTCATCCCACTTTAACCCTTGAGGGCACTCTTCCTCAAAGGATGCAAATACCGGGGACCCACATGCCCTTTGACCCAAATTATGATTCGCAAAAACGATATTTGGCATAGTAGATTTTCATGTAGTGAAGGAAATTTTTTGCATATCCTATGTACCGTTTTAGTGATACAGCAATTACGCATATTTACTTAGATAGATGCCTCAACTCAAACAAAATAATATAAAGAGTGAAAGGAGTTTTGACAAGGTCCACTTTGGATTATGTATTCCACACTTTGTGCAAATTTTGCTAAGTACAGCAGGATTTTTTTTTAATAGAAAGATTTCTATGGCAACTAGGCAAAGACCCACTACCACTGCAAGTCATGACCATTTTAGGCTTAGGCAAGATTTCTCACTATGAGTTTTCAATCTGTTCGTAAGTCCTTGGACACTTGTTAATATTGGCAGCTATGAAACAGATAAGAGGCTTGAAAACCTTTGTAACTAAACTTTCTTCCCCCTCCCCTACCCCTCCCCATTGTTGAAATATTATGGTGCTGATTGCCAAGTGTTCGGCTCCTGCGAACATTGAAATGAGGGGGCGGGACCAATCAGCACAAAGTGTTCCAACATTTTGAACAAGATTGTTGTAAATGCCTCTAGTTACAATAGTTTCGGAACCGCGTCACTCCTCTTACTTGGCTTCAAGGGGCATTTTGTGATCCACACCCCGTCCCCATGCCCCCCCTCCCCCGACTTACCTCAAAAAGTGGAAGAATTTTATATCTCTGATTATCTTTTTTCTCCAATTAATCCTCACAACAAAGCAGTGTTGCTGTGAATGTGAGGTTTTAATCCGGCCACCCCCCGTTAGGGGACAAAACCGGATTTAAAACTTTGGTTTTACTCCTAACTACTACGCGACATTTGCCCTAAGTATATAGTCTAGGCGCCAGAATTTTATTTGTGGGGGGTGGGGCTGGCACTAAGATGGTCTAACCATGAGAGGAAGGAGCGTACCGACAATGGGTGGGGTCCAGGGGCCCGCCTTAGGGCCCGTTGGGGTCCAGGGGCCAACGGCCCGGCGGGGGTCCAGGAGGCCGAGCCCACTGAGCCCGGAGTTTTAGGGTTTTCAAGACCCAAAAACGCCTTTCCTTGCGTACTTCTACCGACACTTTTTGATCCGCATTTGCAGAAACAAAATAAATAATGTACCCTGTTCCTCTGCTTTTCTTCTTCCTTTCACTCTTTTTTCCCTTTCTTTCCTCCCTTCCTCTTTCTCCTTCCTCTTTTTTTTAGAACTTTGAGGGGGCTCTGAGGGGGCAACCTGAGCCGCCTCCCCACCACCCACCCCAACCCTTGCTGTTTAATGCTTCTGCCAACATCCTAACCTTGACTTGTTTTGTTGGCCCAGCTGTCCTTTGAATGTCTGTTGATGGCATGTACTTGTACCGGATGTTATAATGCCGTGCCTGGGACAAGGTTTACGTATGTGAGCTGACGTTCCAACATATTGCCCGTTCTAATTCCGCCTGCTGGCTCAAGACTGACAGATAACGGCTCGAAACCATCTACACCCGATGCGTCACCCCATGTGAACTGAATACAGTCTGTGCGTATCGATCACTAAATCTCTGGTACATTTGGTGGAAGATTCTCTGTTGGTGTTAAGGTATAAGTGAAAAGCATTGATAAGACAAAAATGGCCTCAATTCAAGTTTGAATTTTAATTTTAACAGGTTAACTTTTTGAAAATATTACCTCCTAAGGTATAAATTCAACTTATAACCACCCAAAAATTCATACATTCTAATTACTTTTTGATAGTTAAGTATGCATTTTCTATTGATGGCAGTATTTAGCCTACAAGCTTTTCATTCATCATGAGTGATGGCCATGATATTTTTTTAACAGCTGACAACTTAAGTTTCAGTGCCGGTATATATTGCTAACAAGCAAAGTTTTTTTTCAGGCTTTTTTCCAATGTATAAAATTCACACCTGAAGTGTACTAAACCAAAAATGCCATTTTTGTGTATAACAAAAATTATTTAGTACTTTCTCTGTTGTGCATAATAGAAATCCAAGCAGCTTATTAGCCAACTAGGAGATCAGCAAAGTGGACGACTACAATGACCTGGAAATGACCTCGAAAAATAGCATCCAAATGTTTTCCATGAACCATACAACCATGTAGTTATTTGACCTTGGATGATCAGCATGATCTTGAAACGACATTAAAAAATTTTGGCATTGAATGTTTTACTACATTCACAATTTTCTTCACAATCTACCACATGTTATGATTTGACCTTGAATGACCCACATGACCTTGAAATGACCCTAATAATGTTGACCACACCCACCAAGGTTTCAAATTCATCCATCCTACTATAATTTTGACAAGGTTTAATTATTTACACAGGTTTAAAAAAAGCACATTTTTTCCACATTTACCTTTGCCCCACCCATGCCACATGAACCATCTCCAAACTCATCCACCACCTACTTGAGTGACATCTACAGTGCAAAGATGGACACCCATACTTAATTAGATCAAAAGATATCGTGTTGACAAGGTCTATAGCAATTTCACCCTATTTTGACCAAATTTTACAATATATTTGACCTTAGACCCATGACCCACTTCACATCCCATCTTCATCTGTTGCGAAGATGGACACCCACACTTGCTTCGATCCAAAGATATTGCTTGGGACAAACACACGCACACATATGGCTGACTAGCATTTCTATAGCCCTTCCCTTCACCAACAAAAGATGGCAGAGGACCAAAAACAGGTGAAGAAACCTGTTAAACAAAATGTTGATCTTAAGTATTAAAATGCTGCAAGTTGATTTTAAGTATGTGCTTGGGCAAGAGATACTAAAAAACAGTCAACCTAACCAAAATGGAACACGCGCGCACACACACACAGACTGACAGGCTCACAGAAAGAATCTGCCACAATACCCCCTACTCTTCTAACCAGCGGGATAAAAAATGCATATCACTCACCTGTAGTAACAGTTGCTATGGCAGCTTCACTCGTAACATCAACAGTTGACGCATACGACCTAATGTAAACTGTATATTCTGTACTCGGGTTTAAACCGATTACCTCAACCCGCCGTGGGCTATTTGCATTCTGTGGTGGAAAGGTCATCGGTTGTCCTTCAGGTGGGCTGTATTCTATAATATAGCCATCCCAAGAACCATCAATAGGCTCAGCCCATTCGATGACCAAGGTAGACTGAGTGAGCTCTGCTGGTGGGAAGAAGATGCTATTTGGTGGAAGTGGATCTGAAAAACAATGATGTAACACCAATGTGATAAACATCAAATATAATCCATACATACCCATATTGTAATGGAACTTTATTATGACAAACCCAAAATAAAACAAAAAATATCAACAGCAACAACACAACTAATTTGGATTATTTATTCCACTAACTTCATCCTGTTTAATTTTAAGAAATTTCATTGTGGGCAAATATTTTTTTCTTTAAAATCTAGTTTAACACCTCTCTCTATAGAGAATGGGTATATAGAGGATGCTACAAGATAAAAATCATGACCGTTGTAGGCCTATATGGCAAGATTCCCACGATGGATTTTTCTAATTTTGCAGAGGTAATAGCTTTTGCATGTCCCTACTTATTTATATCAGTTGGCAAAATTGTGTTGCCACTGCTTAAAATTGCTCTAAAAGAGACAATTTGCATGGGGTCAAACAGCTGTGAAATTGACTGAAGCCTGTTATTTTCCAAACCTAGTGTGAATACTGTACATTATATATATACACCTGGTACAAAAAGCATCTCGGCATGTTTTTCGATCAGTATTGTGCCAAAGTCAGACCATTTTGAAAGTTTTCGAATATACATTTTATTGTCTAGGTCTTGCTCTTTCATTTAATACCTGGCTTGTAAAAAAGCATCAGCCAGTGAGCTTGTTGATGGCCGCCCGCCCTCTTGCCTTTTATTAATCTGACCTATGCACATGGATAGCAGGCTGCAGCACAGTTGAATGGTTGCCGAGTGAAACAACAGGAAGTTGGTTTTTTACCTATGAATAAAATATGGCAGAAACAATGCATATACCTGCTGGTGCACATATTCCACACAGATGTTCTATTGTTTGACAAGGTGTATGCATTGTTTCCCGCCATATTGTATAGGTAAAAAAACAACTTCCTGATGTTTCAATCGGTGACTCAGACCTGCTATAAATGTGTGGAGGTCAGTGATCTATCTCTAAGGTCATGTGAGTGTAAGATCATAAGTGCAATAGCTGCCATGGGATACATCTGTGTGCTGCCATGTATTAAGATAACCCTCAATTTATCCCACTTAAAATTCCAAGATTCACCAGGCGCGGATCTAGGGAGGGCAGGGGGCGGAGGGGGCGCGCGCCTCCCGGTAATTCTGCAGAATCTTGCAAAATCAGCCCATTTTGGACAAGTTTCAGCCTTCAGCCCCCCGGTAATTTTACGTTTTTCAAATCCTGGATCCGCCCCTGTCCACTGACCAAAGACTTGGCATAATAGTATGTTTGATGGGAATTTTGGATAAATGGCAGTTCAGGGAGGTTGGCAATTTCAAATACCAACTAATGTCAGTACTTAGGGATAAAAAGTATTCCAAAAATTTAAAGACCACAAGACATTTCATGATCATGCTAAAAATCCCCTAAGTACTAATACTTTGTGGTTTAAACACAGTGTGGTTTAAAATGAGCAGAAAAGACAGGGTTTTTATGTGTTAAGAATAGGAGTTTTGTGGGATCACATGACCCTATTGAGGTTAAATTTCCCAAAACTGGCGGTATCGTGGGATTGACTCAATACACGCTCTGGTGCAGACTCAAATACTCCATAGCAGGTTATTTGGCAGGCCTTTAAAGGGGCATTTTGTGATCCACAGCCTCATTCCCCCGACTTACCTAAAAAGTTTTGATTTGTATTTCATTGAACTGTTGACCTAAGTATAGTATTGTCCCTAATATTATGTGCCAATTTCATCTGCTCTTGAAGATAATTCATAATTTTGTATTTTATGCCCATAAACAGACAGAAATTACAACAGAGGCCAATGGGGCAGCGTGATACAAACATTTGCACATAACATAAAAATGCACCATCAGAATCAACTGGAATTTTGGAAATAACTTTTTTTCGGGGATATCTAGTGAACCATAAACCAAGAACAAGGTGCTAGGATCACAAAATGTACCTTTAATTTCTCATGCTTTTTGCAAGCTAGCCAAGTGTAATTTAAAAAGCCATCAAAATTGCTAAGAATTCAGCCCTTGAAAAGAGTCCAATATACATTAGTCATGTGGTCCAATGTTTGTCATAGTTCTAATGGTATTTTCAGACAGGCACTATCAGTGATTTGCTAAATCCGAAAATCGAAAAAATCATCAAAAGATTTTTGCATGTGTGTAACAAGTACAGGTACCCTATCATAACCTGCAAATGATAAGGCCAGAAGCCACCTAATAAGGACAAAATTGGATATATTAGTCTTTGCTGTCCGTACACTTACTGTACGGACACTTACTACAACATGTAACTGAATAGAGAGTCATATCTTTGAACACTGCTGTTTTCTTCCTTTTCTGTCAACTCTTCAGTTGGAAAAAGTAACTTATGAGAATTCTAGAGACTTCTCCATCACTTAAAAACTATTCCTTCAAATTTTAAATATTTTGACTCTTCTGGACGAATCACTGATAGTGTCTTTAAGTTCTTAGGCTACCTGAGGCACATTTCGTCCCCACATCACATACTGTCGTATTTTACAAAACACGTTTTCCAAGAAAATCGCAATTCAAAATCTACCGCGACATTTCATGTCTATACGGCAGAACGAAGCATAAAAGAAACATCTACACCTTACTGTTTTGAAGAAAACATTTTAAAGTCCAATATAAACCATAAATCCAACTTAATACTGCAATTATATTATCTTAATTAGGCTACAAAGTTATAAGACTGTATGTGAAATCACAAATAATGTATATTGCAAAATACGACGCATATTACACCATTGTTTTTCAGTGTACGTAAAATAGATTACTATGTGAAAAGCTTGTTTACGAAATAACGATGGAAATACGTCAAAATAGGTCTGTATATGAAATCGCTTATTTTGGGATCGGCAAAATACAACGCTATATCAAACATGTGTAAGTGAATGGCAATTTTAAAATACGACAGTATGTGAAATATGGATATGATGATTTTGAGTTAGTTAAACCAAAGTTTTAAATCCGGTTTTGTCCCCGTCAACGGGGGGTGGCCGGATACACCTCACACTCGGCAATACTGCTTCCTGACGCCAATCCACAGTTTTCGGCAGTGGGCCTAGCCTTTGGGCAACTATGCCCACCATACAAGGCAGCATGTGCTGGATGGCCGCCAAGCTCTCCACAGCTGACGCCCCTGTAGGTAGATTTTCTTTTTCATTCTACCAGGGTAACCAGCTACCCTCCTCATCAAATTTCCTTAGAAGATCGATGGGGGTGACGGTTTAGCCACCGACAACTCGGCCCTGGAACAGGTCGTACTGGTTACCAGGATACCAGTAGCAGGCCCTAAAAGGAAACCTGACCTGACCTTAGGAAAATGACAAAAATCTATAATTATAAACTAATTAATTAGGCATCCTCACATTTTGAAACTTTGTGGATGGCAAGAACTCGATGAACTAAGTAAGTAGGTGGAATTTCGCAAAAACCTAAAAAAAGTGAAATACGACAATATGTGATGCGGGCAACGATTTATCACCTACTGCTCAACAGGCTTTGATTTTGCACTTTGAACTGCTTCACATTTCACAATAATTTTTTTGAGCAAAATCAGAGGGTGTTTTGAATCAATCCCATAATGCATTGCAATATGCCTATACTGTACATTACTAAACATATGTCAGTACTTAGGGATAAAAGTGTTCAAGAAGTTTAAGAACCATAAGACATTTCATGATCATGCTAAAAATTTAAGTACTATAGTCAGGGACAGAATAAGGCGACCAATTGCGCGTCTGACGTAATTTGATGGTGCAGAACAAATGTCAGCCGTGAAGAATAATCTGTGAAATTTAAAACTGATTAAAACAAAAGTTTACTTTCGCGAATTATTGTGTCTGTTAGTCGAAAACCTGACTCAAATATGGCACTTTTTGACATTTTAAATCATATTTTGTTCGAACATGCCCCGCCCATACTACACATTCAAATCAATCACAGTCCACCCCGCGCTGATTAACAAACCTTGACATACGCGCAATTGGTCGCCCAATTCTGTCCTTGACTATAGCAACTTGTGGGCTAGAAGAAGTGTAAATGACAGGGTTTTTGTGTGTCAAGAATAGGATTTTTGTGGGATCACACATGTCCTGATTGAAGTGAAATTTCCCAAAACTAGTGCATTGTGGGATTGACTCAATACACCCTATGGAGCAAAATTAACCTCTTGAGCAATACCTGTTGATTTACTAAAATGACCACTATATCATTTACTTTAGTAGACCTTAAGCTGAGATATTTAAAATTGTCTATTGTACTCAATAGCAAATTGGGGCATTTCCTGATCCATAACCTCATCCCCTGACTTACCTAAAAAAAAGTTGAGATTTTTATATCATCTGAACCGTTAGCCTTAGTAATCCACATGTACCTAATCTTACGTGCAAATTTGGTCGTATCTGTAAGAAATTCGCAATTTTGCATTTTCGTCCATAAATGGACTAAGATTACAGCACAGTGGCCTATGGGACTGTGGGAAACAAGCAATTGCTCACAACACAAAACTGCAAGATCCGGGATATCAACTCAAATTTTGTGAATAAGCTTTCCCAGGGATATCTAATGAACAATGAACAAAACAGAAGGTGCTGAAAATCATGTAATGCACCTTTAAGCAATCAAATGCATTGCAAGAAAGCAAGTAGAACCTCGGGGGTTACACAAAACTAGCCTACAGAGCCTAGGGGATTACACAAAACCAGCCTACACTCACCAACGACAACATCACACGTGGTAGATAAAATGGTACCAAGAGCATTTATTGTTAGTCTGCATACGGATCCTGGATCCAAATTGGTAAAATCAAACTGCAGGAGCAGGTCTGGTCCCACAGATTGGCCAATATTTGTAACAACATCAGGTGGTGGTGGGCAGGCAAGGCTCAGCTGGTATCCCTGAAGAGAATCCGCGGTAACGGCACCCCACTCTAACTGAATTGTACTACTGGTTGTCTCAATGTAGGGCTGAAGCTCTTCCAGTGGATCTTTTCAAAATGGTGGTTAAAACATTTAACATCTCACTTTTGACTTCATATGTTTACATCTCTCGGTTATCAAAATATTGAATTAGTTTGCCATCTTTTTCCCCAGGGAAAAGGGCTGTTGCACCCAAGTAGGTAATGTAATGCAATGTGCTCCTGGATTAAAATTAGGACCTTGTGTACGCTATACAAACATTTGCATCATTAAAACACAGGGGCTAAGGGCTAAATAGATTTAACCTCAAAGTCTTAGATCTGAAGTTTTTATACATTCTTATTCACTGGTTTGTACCGGAATGAGTATTTATTACATACAAATTAATATATCACAGCTTTACATGATGAAAGTTTCAATTTTGTATATTATGAAAACAAATGAAATTTTGGATTTCTCTTAGAATATCATCCAACTCTAATCAGTCAATGGTTAAATAATAACGGGCATTCGCATACACACAACTAGGAGGAAAACAAAACTAGGGATGAACAGTAATTGTGGTGGGCTGTTCTACAGTTTGTGGGGAACAATTGACAGTAAGATTGTTCAGATATACCTTACCTGTTCTGAAAGTTGTAAAAATGCTTTCACTTTGTACAACCTGCCCATTATAAAGCCGTACAGTTGTGTAGAGCTCTACGGTGTATTGCGTGTCTGGCCTGAGCCCAGTCAGGGTGTATGAGGTGTCTGTATTTGCAAGCTGCACAGGTGGTTGAGTAGATGGTCTCCATGACAACACAAAGAAGTCAAATTAGGATTACCAGGTGTTTGCCAACCGATGGTCATAGAGATGGCAGCATTGGCTGAAGCAGCTCTTTTGTTTACATTGGCACATTGGAAAGAATGAACTGTACTTGGTGCACTTGGTTCTATGAGGAAAAAAGAGAGACTTGATTAAATAAGGATGTACACTTTTCAGAAATACTTATAGGTGCAACAAGAGATTTCACATATCAAGTATCCCTAAAAGAAATCGAAAGTACTGATTTTTGCCCTGATATAAAGCTTTCCATCAAAAATATCCCCATCTGAAAGGATTAAGCTGAGAAATGTTTTCTTTGGTTCAAAAATTGTGAAATTTCTAATTTCGTATAGGAGCAATAAGAAATTCAGCATATGTTTTATATTGAAATATAAGCAAATCGAAATCACCTTTTTTCTCTCTTTTAAGACATTTCTGTAGCCAAATACAAGGTAAGCAATCTATTGAGTGTCTAATCTATATGAAATTACTATTATGACAATTATTTGGGTACCTCAACATCTCACATTGCACCTTTAATATTTGAAGCTGTGCATCCTAGTGTTTACGAGTGCACTAATTCACAGTCAGCATATGTACCAAGGACACTCTCAACCAATTGAATCCTCCTTTTTGCACATCAAGGTTGGTATTATCAAAGGTAGTCTAACTTTAAACCCAGGTTTAAACCAGCATTAGTCCTTCCTTGCATAGACTTTTCAACATAGTCAGAAAATGTGGTGTAACAGGTGAGAAAGTGAGGAATTTTTGTACCCATTGGCTGGTATTCTAAAAGGGAGTCTAACTTTTGACCTGGGTTTAAACCAGGGTTGGTCCTACATGATAAAAAAAAGGGGGACGGACCTGTGTACACAGGAACGGAGTGCCCATCTCTCTTTCGAAGCGATTGGGCCAGACTCCACCATATAATTTTTGCTGTAGTGGGATCGCCACGCCTCATCTACAGCGAGTCTGTTCCTTCCCAGCATTGAATAATGCCGGTACCCATTTATACACCTGGGTAGAGAGGAGTAATTGAGGTAAAGCGCCTTACTCAAGGACGAAAAACATTGACTCCAGCGGGGTTCGAACCCATAAACTGTGGCGTGCGGGCCGAACGCTGATCCACTGGACCACGTGTGCTCTCAGTGACCACATGTGCCCTACATGATAAGACCTTTTTTTCCTTTCAAAATACTGTGAAAGTTACATGTACGGGTGAGAAAATTCCTATCCATTAGGAATTTTCTCACCCGTTACAGCACATTTTTAGAGTATATTGGAAGGGGAAGAAAAGGTCCACTCATGTAGGACTAACTTTGGTTTAAACCCAGGTCTAAAGTTAAAGGGGGATGGTCCGATTTAAGTATATAAAGTTTTCATCTTAATAGAATGGCCTTCACCAAAAAACCCATCTGTAAAGTTTTGCGCCGATATTTCAATCCGTTTTGATGTGACATCTAGAAACGTGATTTTGTGAGCCCCATAGAGTACTGTGTAAAACTAATATTGGTCGACAAAATGGAGTACACTTTTGCTCGTAACTCCCAAACCAAACATCATTTATCCCTAAGATTTTACAGGGTAAATGAGAAAAATAGTAGCTTTCTTCTGATACCAAAATTTCGACCACTTCCGGTAAAATCCGGGGTTCTGGGGACGAGGCTATTAGCGATCGGGCCATGGACCTTTAAGACTCCCTTTCAGAATACCAGCCATTAAATTCAACTTTTACAATATTCTGGAAGAAAAAAGGTACATTAATGGAGTACTAACCTAGTTTAAACCTGGGTTTTAAGTTAGACTACCTTTGAAAATACCAGCCTGAGTGATTACTGATGGGACTATTTCTTCATTTGTACGATGTCAGTGTTAACTTTTAATTTTAACTTGTTAATTTATGAATATTCACTGTTATTATCTCTGGCACATTGACTGCAGAAAATGGTGTGGTATATACATTTGTTGACAAAGTGAAAAAAATGGAAAATTTTGCCATTCAACGATACCTTTAATTCACAATAGTATATCTTTTTAGAGCAAAATTGTATGGGGATGTTGGTAATTGTTTAAGAATTAAACTAACCATAGAGTGTAATAAAAGGAGGTACAGTGTTCTATTCACAATGCAATTCTTCCAATACAATTTTTGCACTGGTTGTCACATGCATTATAGTGACAAAAAGTACTTAAATGAACAGAACTCATCCCAATCATGCAATTTAAGTACTTCTTGTCATAAATTTATGTGGAAACCAGTGCAGCAATTGTATTGGAAGAAATGCATTGTGGGAAGAACACTATACCTCCTCTTGAGTGCTATAACTTCAAGCAGTTGTTAATTAAGCAGTTTGCAAGTATTTTCTTCTGCTCTATTCAGATTAAATCTTTCAACTAGAATTTCGCGGTTCTCGGCTTTCGTGTTCGCTATATTCAAAGAATATAAGCTGTGGGCCGCTCCATGACCTTTGACCTTGGCACATGACCTTTGACCTCATCGTCATATGAGGGGTCCCATGGTGCACTAATGACACAAGTTTGGTTCTAATTGAACTTCAACTTTGTAATTGAGGTCAATTTTACATTTTTAGCCTATTTTTCAACTTGACCTCACATGACCTTTGACCTTGGCATATGATGTTTGACCTCATCAACATATGAGGGATCCCATGGTGCACCTATGACACAAGTTTGGTTGCAATTGAACTTCAACTTTTCAATTGATGTCAATTTGAAAACAAAAATTAACATCAATTTTTAAAAATACTTAACATTTTAGTGACACACACACACACATATGCACAACGGATTGCTAAGTGGTCCTCCAGCTATGGCTGGCGGCCCACAAAAATACTTCTAAGCACTTTGGTATAAGACCACCCCTGAAAATAAACAATTTTACTAAAAATAAGGGTGGACCTATACCTGAGTGTTAACCCCCAGGGCACTACCACCTATTATAAAATCTGTCTAATTGGTTATTACAGGACACAACCTGAGATAGCCCTCTGAGTAACCAATCAAAATAGTGCTTCTTTATCTCTGTAAAACATACCACCATTTGTACAGTAGCTCTGATTTTCTCATTACATATAATACCTTCCAATGAACCAATCAAAATAGTGCTTAGATGCTGATACTGACTTCATAGGGAAATGAAAGCTATTGCCTCAAGGTGATGTGGTGACTATTTCTAGTGGAGCATGGTCTACCTTTCAATGTTGATTTCTTCAAATGCTACTAACAACTTATTTAGCCCAATAGCTTCAAATTGTGTGCAAATAAATAACTATACATAAGATGAGAAAATCAGTCTTTATATTACCTAAATCCATTCATTTTGTCTTTAAAGGGATAAGCAGCGATAATGCAAGAGAATAAAAAATGGTGAAATGCATTTTTAGTTAGTTAGTTAAACCAAAGTTTTAAATCCGGTTTTGTCCCCGCTACCGGGGGTGGTCGCGATACACCTCACACTCAGCAATACTGCTGTGTGAGGATTATTGGAGCAAAAGATAAGTGACTACCGGATATCCCTTCCTCTCCTGAACGTCATCACGTTGTGGCGCGGGCCTAGCCTTTTGGGCAACCCATGCCACCATGCAAGGCATCATGTTGCTGGATGGCCGCCATTACTCTCCAGAGCTGACGCCCTTATAAATCAAGAATTAACTATGGTAATGCATGTAGGAACAAAAAACATCAACATATGAAAAAATGAATATTGAGGAATTTGTCAAACCGTCTCCTGCAAATAGACATACATTAGTGAGACATCAAAATCTACACTAAACAGCTGATAACTTTAAAACTACATTGAAGCTGGTTAATTCGGGATCCTGATAATGGTGATTTTCTGATAATTGACATGCTGAATCACGGGTAACCGTTTCTTGTTTGTGGAAAATTTTGCCTTTTAATAAATTGGACATTCCATCTGATAATCGTGACATTTTTTAAATTAGGTAATTACATTGGTTACATAAAAGAACCACTGAAAACTGGCATTTTTACTGAAAAAAATAATGAAACTTTCATTTCTATTTAAACTTGTGTCATGTTCTAAATTGCAAGTACATTTTTACGCTTTCTCATTGGCATAATGTTGCATAAAAGCTTAATAACAAATTAATTGTGTTGTGTTCAGTTTAACTAGTTAATATTTATATGCCCCAATATCTATGGCTCCTAGTGTCTGTATGTACTTGCCTTAATCGGATTCTGGTTAATCTGGATATTTTCTCTACTCCTGAGGTGTCCCCATTAAGCGGAGCAACTGTATTTTGATTGGTTCTAGATGGCTTATCTCATATTGTGTTCTGTAATGTCCAATCATATATATCATATTACAGGTGCTTGTCTCAGGGGGTTAATCACTCAGGTATAGTGCATGCCATTAGCTTAAACCTCAATTCTTGAGTTTGTACAGGACATGAAAGACTTCTACAAATCACCTATATTTTATCCTCATTTGTTAAATTTAGGATGAATTTGGGAAAATTTGATGTATTAAGATATTCTTGGAATGTAAAAAGATGTACTAATGCAAACTAAGCCAACGGCATTGTCACTTCCGTAATATTTTTATGCACCTTCCGACCTGTTCACCCCGTCAATATTTCAGGAACATTGGCCATTTTGTAATTTCCCAAAATCAAAAATATTCTAAGAGGTGTTTTGATATTTACAAAACATACAAAACATGTTTTAACGTTATTCAAATAATTTATGGCATCTTTTTTATAGGTTATATTGCTGGAATAGTTTAAAAACATTAATTATTAAGAACCACCATCTTGATTTGTCAAAAGCCAGGAGTCCTAAAAGTCGCAAAACCTTCCCCACAATGCATCACAAATATGTAATGCAGATTTTGCTTATTCATGTTTAATATTAATTATAATTTCATAATAAAAATTGAAGCAAAGCTTTCAACAGTTTATTCCATAAACCCATAATTTATTGAACAGAATGGCATCTAATTTCTAATTTCTAGGAACTTTCAGATTTTGCATTTCTTATGAAAAAAAAGCTAGGCATGACAAAATCACACCCCTAAAATTTGTCATAAACTTTTTGCAAGAACAGATATCCTCATTAAGTCATGAAATGAAACATGATATCAGACAAAATGGCCCAACATTTAGGTAACCGAGCACATAGAAAAGGTAGGGCACTCACAGCATTATGGCCAAATCTAAATTGAAACACAGTTGGTACTATATGGTCCAGCTATTAACAAATCCCCAAAAGGCATATTTGTCTTAGCCATTATCTATAATTTGTAAAAAGTCAGCTTTTGGCTTTGTAAAAAGGCAAATTTAAGAGTAAATTTCTTTAAAATGTAAACAAAAGACACCCCTAATTTTGCTCAAAACTGGATGGTTTGGGCATAAATGGAAGTTGTTGTTATAAAAAATAAAAACTCTTGTATATATATACATAATTGCCCCTGGGCTGCATCACTGCCCTGGCCCACTTTCAATAATGATACTGCAAAATCGACTACTGGACTGGTTTTTGCAGTCAGCACCTGTGTGGCACAAAAATACCATAATAATATTGGCTATTTTAAAAGTGCCATTCCTACAAGATCACAGCGCCGTTGCCTATTATTATGCTGCCATCATGAAATTGTCACAATCATTTCGCTTCACCTAGGCTGGCAGCTGGCCAAGCGCACTATTCCCCATAACAGCTACCCAACTAATATCATTTGGGTCTATGAGGCAAGTGAGGTTAAGTAGATTGCCCAAGTGCACAGCACAGTGGCCACAGCAGGGCTTGAACACACACCCTGAGATCATGAGTCGGCCGTCATATCCACTGGACCATATGTGACCACACGCAGCTCACAGTGCTGAGCACAGCGCACAAATTGCTACAGTAATATGAATAGGATCATTTACACAACAAGTCGATCATGTTTGATTCCTCTCTACAAAAAAATAATGACTTGCAAGATCCTCTCTACAAAAAACAATGATCTTGCAAGAGGTGAATGGATTATAATGCAACACCCTCCAATGCCAGTTGAAGGTGCTACCTGCAAATGGCAAACGGCTCAATGTAATCTACAATTTAATTTTAAAAAATACTGCAAGTAAACTTGTGTCATTCCTCTGGCAAGATGGCAGCCTGGAACATGACTTCATATGAGAGAGAGAGACATGCACACACACGGACATGCATGCTCTCACAAAATCCCCTACTGCTTTTCAAGATAGGGAGAAAAAAAATAGACATTTAGTTTGCATATAAGCAAAGCCAGGAATCAGCGATGGTATTTACAAAATCAAAGCTGTGAGCACGTCTTTGAGATTCTGCTGAAGAAATTTACAACAACAAATCAAAACAAGAAAAAACAATCTTCAAAGGAAGCCTGCAGAATTTAACATTTTCAAATAATAAATTGTTCATGGGTTACAAAAGAGAACACATAAAATTTGAAAAAAATGATTGTGGCTTTAACTTAATATACTCCCCGCCTAAAAAATCCGAACGATATAAATTACTGTATTAAAAAGGTATGTAGGTATGTAGGTGAATTATAATAATAAATGCCAGGAGCGTTGTTCGCGTAATGTGTTTGCTTATTGACCTGTGTCCGTAATGCATTGATAACGAAGCATGATGTGGAAGTTTGAGAGATTTATCCAGCTGGCTTGGCGCGTTCATTTGAAAGCAAGTTTGAGCATGTTGATGGCCATTTCAACATCGTTCGGATTTTTTAGGCGGGGAGTATATTTCTTACTTGTAGCAACAGTAAGCTCATAGGGATCACCCAATGGTTTATCTACACTAATTGAAACCCTGTAGAGAGTAGCAGGTTCTAGGTTCCCAATACAGTACTCGTGGCAATTCTCTGCAGGAATAGTGATCACACTGGCTCCTGTATCGTCACGCTTCACTTCAATTATGTATGATGGTACAGTTTCTTCAGTCGCAGCTTCTAACCACTCAAGGCAAATAACTCTTTCTGTGCAATCCTGTACGATCACGCTGCGTGCTTGACCTGCAATATGAATAACGTCAAAAACAATAACTTGTGCATGCAAAAAAAGATAAATGTACAATTGCCCTCATCAGCAGGATTTGTCTTTCAAGACGCACGAGAGTGATCGTGAAAATCAACCTAACGAGACATCAGTATGTGTTACCTGGCTTTATTATGTTAAAAAATACATTGGTCCTCGGACCGCTTGTGTTGCCTGCCGTCGCGGTTTGTGAATGATAGGCCTCACATGACCTTTGACCTTGATATATGACCTTTGACCTCATAAACAAATGAGGGTTTGCATGTAAACTCCATAAACCAAGTTTGGTTCCAATTGAACTTCAACTTTTCAAATGAGGTCAATTTTACATTTTGGCCTATCTTACAACTTGACCTCACATGACCTTTGACCTTGGTATGTGATCTTTGACCTCATCAACAAATGAGGGATCCCATGTTGTACCTATGACTCAAGTTTGGTTCCAACTGAACTTCAACTTTTCAATCGAAGTCAATTTTACCTTTTCAGTCAGTTCAGCCATCTTACACGTGACCTTCACATGACCTTTGCCCTTGGTATGTGACCTTTGACCTCAACAGCAAATGGGGGATGCCATGTTGCATCTGTGACCCAAGTTTGGTTCAAATCCATCAAAGTATTTGGATATTACAAGCAAATGTTAACCCTTTTTCACAACAACAGGTCTACATCAACAACAACAGACATCGACAGTGGACAAAGTGATCCCTAAGTGTGTTCCTGCCTTAAGGCAAGCAACACAAAAATATCACTGGTAGGAAGTTGGTTGTAAATTTGGCCAATTTTTATTTATTAATGGGAAGGGACTTTCTAATGATTAGAAAACAGCTGTTAAAATAAATTATATACAAAACTGCAAAAAAAAAAATTTTTATGTGTAGTTTTTGAAAGTCAAATTAGACAAAGTTGAGAAACAGAATACTGTATTTATATTAGTAATAATGATGTGATTTTTGTAGCCATTTTCTGTCAAACTCAAACTAAGCATTAAATTTGGGTCATTTGCATATGGGTAACTCACTGCCCTTAACTATGCATTTGCAAACTTTATTTGCAGCCTCTGTGAAATAGACCCTTCAAAAATGACCTCAAAATGTGGCAAATCTAGCTGAATAAGAACACTATTTCTCTATCGGATCCCAAGCTTTTACATGCAAATGGAACCATTTGATAAGAAACTAACTTTTAACACTTCCTCTGACACACAGTTTGACCTCTCGTATGGGTCAATAGAGGTCAAAAACTAAAAATCTTTTGAAGCCTACTTCTTCTACAGATTACGCGTGCTACTGCTGAAAGTTCCGCATGAGCATCGTCTTTGGTCAGTGTATACAGGGTGTACACAGAATTAATATCGGAACTCATTAAAGGTGCGTGTTCCGATCGACTTTGGGACCCTCCTGATTTACCCGGAAGTAGTATCGATTTTGGTATCAGTTGAAAGGCTGTATTTTTCTCATTGTTGTCCTGAAATTTCAGCTTCAAAATCCTTATCTTTTCAAAGATACAGACAAAATATGCCGTTTTAATGGTTAGGCATCAATATTTGCATGGTAGTGAATAGGGCCTTGTAATGTGCATTATCAACTATCAAAACCGCAAGTTTGTTTCCCACCATACTTGCTGGTAAGTGTATGCAAGTGCCAAGCTTTCATATCAGGTAGAAAACATGGTACACATAAATCAGAACAAACACCTTTAACATTAAAAAAATACATCGGTCCTCGGACCACATGTGTCGCCTGCTGTCGCGGTTTGTAATGATAGACCTCATATGATGACCTTTGACCTTGGCATGTACCCTTTGACCTCATCAACAAATGAGGGATCCAATGTTGCACCTATGACTCAAGTTTGGTTCCAATTGAACTTCAATTTTCAATTGAGGTCAATTTTACATTTTCAGCATATCTTACAACTTGACCTCACATGACCTTTGACCTTGGTATGTGATCATTGACCTCATCAGCAAATGAGGGATAACATGTTGCATCTATGAATCAAGTTTGGTTTAAATCCATCTAAGTATGCAGATATTACAGGCAAATGTTAAGCTTTTTCACAACAACAGACATCAACATCAACAGACATCAACAACAACAGACAACAGTGGACAAAGTGATCCCTGTGTGTCTTCCTGCCTTAAGGCAGGCGACATAAAAATGGTGGCATTATCTAATTAATATGCAAAAATGCTTTATCTTGGATAGGTGATGTCTGTGCAAAAGTTGCGGATAATGTCAAGATGAATCATGTGACAGAATATTGGCCCCAGGGGTCATGTGCAAGATATGCAAATGAGCTAATTAATATGCAAAAATGTTATGACTCATCAACCAAAGTAGATATTATGTCAAATATGTTCAAGAACACTGGAAAAAGCTCTATTACTAAGTGCACAATATGGGATCAAAAGTCAAAATGGGGTCATCTAGTGGTCACGTGCAAGATATGCAAATGAGCTAATTAATATGCAAAAATGTTATGACTCATCAACCAAATTAGATATTATGTCAAATATGTTCAAGAACACTGGAAAAAGCTCTATTACTAAGTGCACAATATGGGATCAAAAGTCAAAATGGGGTCATCTAGGGGTCAAATATAAAAGAAGCTTCATTGACCTACCTAGCTATGCCATCTTGTAGGCATCAATGAAAAGTGAAAGAGTCCACAGTGACCCCGCACTGTGAGCCATCGTTAAGGGGTCAAAGGTCAAAATTATCCTGGAGCCGTCTAGTTATTATTATTAATTATTATTATTATTATTATTATTATAAGCTTATGTGTGGGTTAGGGGGAAATTCGCCTTTCTTATGCACTAATTAATGTTAGGGGGAAATTTCGTTTCCCCTTAACGTTATCCTTTGTTTGCGCTTTATTCCGTCAAAGGATATGAACATTAATTTATGCAAATTAAAAATAATCCACTAAACTAACAAAGGATATGAATATTAATTAATCTACATAATAATAATAATAAAGAGCTTGTTATAGCCTAATGAATAATTCAAATTTCCCCCAAGTGTCATTCTAAGGTTATTATTATTATTATTATTATTATTATTATTATTATTATTATTATTATTATTATTATTATTAAGAGCTCATTATAAACTAATGAATGATTAATGTTTCCCCTTATTCCATTGTTAGAATGATTATTATATTACTAAATCTAGTTTAGGGCAAAAGTGGCTTTTGTTATTCACTCATTATGATGTTAGGGCAAAAATAGCTTTTCCCCTAACGTATCCCTTTGTATTGCAGTTTATTCCATCTTTGGATAACAAAGGATATGAATATTAATTTAAGCAAATTAAGGATAATCCACAAGAATAACAAAGGATATGAATATTAATTAATTTAAAAGAACTCATTACAACCTAAGTTTAAAAACTTTTGCCCTAACGTTCCTGTTAGCATTATATAGGCAGTTCCGGGTTTCACAATCTCCTGGCTTTTTTAAAGCACTACTTGTTTGAAAACCATTTTTCACGATTGCCCGGCTTGTGGGGTGCATATCCACTAACTAATCTAACTTGATCTGACCGGGCCCAAGCTACACCCACCCACCAAGTTTCAAGATCGTATGACCCCTGGCCTCTGAGAGAAAGGACAGACAGACACACGGACAGACATACAGATACACGTGGCCTATTATAATATAGATTATTATCATTACCTGTAGTCACACTGACTGAATTGCCCTCTCCAAAATCAGGCTGACTGTTCACACGAAACAAATCGTCTCCAACAAAAGAAAACAATGATATTGTGTATCCAGTAGCCGGCATCAAATCACAGATTTGACACTCCCTAGTTTCATACCGTCCGACAATTTTATTGCATGATGGGCAGAAATCCTGTCCAGACGATTTTTGCCATTCTACATAGTATCCATTGTAGTTGCCAGCACTAGGTGCACCCCATTCGATGGTAACACACCTATCAGTGCACTTGTCTGGTTCTGTGTTACAAAGTTGGTTAATAACTCCAGGTTGCACAGGTACTGAAACAGGAAATTATACAGTATATATGTCCAGTTATTTTCTGAAGGGTTGACCTTTAACCTTAACAAATACCCAACCTCAATATGCTATTCTCCATCACACCTTTAAAGGAGAACCTGTATTAAGAACAATTTATACAATATACGCTATGAAGTAATTATTGAGCACGTATCGAGTGGTTTCACGGAAAAATGGAATTATATACTCACCATGAAAATGAATTTAAACATTTTGTATGACCATGCACTATTTGAAATTTGCGCTAGTGTATATGGGTTAAGTATATGTGTTATGCGATACGGACGGGACATTAGCGTCATACACCTTTACACATGACGCTTTCATTTTTCTTATGGCTTGTATGACGCAAATGTATATCGCATAACACAAATTTTAAATAGCGCATTGTCGGATCAGATGGTTTAATTCTTTGCTATGGTTAATATAGTTCTGTTTTTTTCTATGAAACCACTCGATACATGCTCAATAATGACTTTATAGCGTATATTGTTAAATTAACAACATCCAAACTTATCATCTTGTGATATTGTTTGCATATTTAGGCCTAAGAATCATGGGAGGAAAGCAGCGTCTGATGCTGAATACCCAACACGTGTCAAATACAAATAAACAGATAAGGTGACGAAAAAAGAAAACCCTGTTTTACGGGCGAGCGGACCTTTCGAGTAGGGTCGATCGGTCAGGCGAATTTTTTCTTTTTTAATTTATTTTTCTTTTCTGGAGCTCAAAATTGGCCTAAAATAGTCCAAAAATCTGAAAAATCAAGAGAAAAAATGAAAATTTTTTACAAACAAATTTTCTAAAAAAATAATTTGCCCAAATTGATAAATTTGGGCTAAAACAGGCTGATTTTACTTGATTTTTGGAAAAACTAAAAAAAATTCTGCAAAACTGAAAAATCAGGGTAAGTCGGGCCCGTAAAACAGGTTTTTTTTATTTTCGTCGCCTAAGCACTACTTGTTCAGGATTTTTAAAAATATTGGATGTTTGAAAATATTTAGGAACTATATAAAAACTTTGTAATTAATCGTTCACCCTCATTTCCATCATTAAACTTACATGTGTAGGTTGTAATCTCTCCAACGACGACTTCATCTCCTTCACGGATAGTGTCTACGACTATTTTATAAAGCCTTCCCTGTGTCAGACCGTTCAAAGTTGCTGTTGTACCCGATGGTGTTGTTAATGGATTTTGCGTGCTTCCCAAATTTGGGGAATAGGTCACTGTGTAGGTAACTTCATTAGGCTGTGTATCCCACCCGATTGTAAGACTTGTACTAGTGGCAGAGATTAGTTGAACTCTTGAAGCCGCTGTAGGGACAGAGCATTGTTATAATAAAAGATGCTAATTAATGATATAAAAATATACTTCTAAATTTCAATAACATGACCAATCAAAACATTATGCCTGATCTGTTGAAGTCATGATTTAATTCCATAATTCAATTTCACTAATCTGAACAGGTTCTGTTTTTAAAAAAAATTCTAGTGTTTATGACATATGTACTATTTTTTCCCATAATTTCATTGATTGTGGGCATTCTTCGGTCACGTTTGTGACCAAAAACCGGTGATTTTTTACTTCAGCCCAATGCTGTTTTTGTCAACGTAACCATCTGTCATTACATTTTACATTATTAATAACCTTCAGTCCAAACCTAACCAAAATAATGTTTCCACTTTTGGTAGATTGGTTATTTTGTCATGGTTGCCCAAAAAAGTTTGGTCACGTGTGTGACCTTCTGATGGTCATAAACGTGACCAAACTTTATTTTCCCCCAATGACAAAATACCCCATCCTCAAGTGAAAGTGGATATATTATTTTTGGTTAGGCTTAGACTCAAGGTTATTAATAATGTAAAAGTAATAACAGATTGGTTATGTTGACAAAACAGCATTGGGCTGAAAGTAAAAATCGCCGGTTTTTGGTCACAAACGTGACCGAAGAATGGCCCTTGTGCAGTTAAAGTGATTGCCATGGTATTATATTTCTCTTACTCCTGATTTATCTTAATAATCTTAACCCCCTGAGGTCTACCGGCCGATTTTATTGGTTAGACATTGGGTTATATGATATATTTAGCCAATCAGAGACATGGTAAGAAAAGCTTAAAGGTTTGTACAGATAAAAAATCTATTTTGATTGGTTACTCAGAGGTTATACCATGCTTTATCGTGTAATGAGCCAATCAGAGATACTGTAAGGAAGGTGGTAGACCTCAGGGGGTTAAAATGCATTAGAGTTTCTTTCTTAGTGGTGTTTTGAGTCTTGCAATGTCTAATGTTAGAGAATTGGAACACCACGTAAATGTAAGGTGAAAGGCGACTTCAAACTGGCAAATCTCTCGCCTGTTAGTCACTGCGTGAGGTCTACTCCTATCTGTAGTGACTACCAATACATCGATCACTATACTTTGATTACCACCAAATAGGCGGGCCTCATAACACTGCGAAATGATATGGAATAATGTAGGCGCAAGACAACGCAAGAGACGCAGTGTATATATTAAACGTGGCGCGCGCGATTCTGTGCAAATGCTAGAGTACATTTGATTTACTTTTTACGCGTGGAATTATAACAACCGAATAATTCCCGCCTATTTGGTGGTAATCAAAGTATATTTGCCGATGACACAACATCCGATTGCTTGTAGTTGTTTCGAACCCGGGATTTTTGCATATTTGGATGTATTAGATCACACCTGAAGTGAATAAGCTGAATACGCCGTCTTTATGTAATAATATGATGATTTAGTACTTTTTGTCGTGCACAACAGAAAGTCAAAGCATGGTGTTCTATGGGGACAATTACGATAGTCAGGCAAGTTCAAAACAAGGTTTGCTGTTTTCTTTTGTACTTGTTTGTCCAATAAACCTTCGGAACGTTCATGGTAGGTGGTCTACAATCGGCTCTGTGCAATTTGAGAGAAATTTGTATCCTAAGAAATCCCCTCCTGTCACTTTAATGAGAAATGTCTATTCACTGGAGTAACTCTTTAGTTTGCCGTAGGTACCACATTGGTCGTCTGTGACTAAAAATAACCTGAAGTTGTAACTTCTAGTGTTTGCCAATCGCTGGCAGCCATTGATAGCAACTATTACCCAGTGTCCAATCATTTAGTCACTGTGACTGGAAGTATTAAGTCTGTCTAAGGGCAATCGGGCTCTAACACAATGCAAGGATGGATTTATTGATTATATTTCTGACTTTTATGGAAACATGGAAATTCCCATGACACAACTATTTATCATTTATTATGACAAAATCAGAATGAAACAATGTATATCAAAAAGTGACACAGTTTTGACAACTGATTTGGATTATACCACTAACTACATCCTGTGCAAGTTTTACAAAAATTTTATTGAGGCCAATATGACTTTTCTTAAAAGTGTAGTTTTACACACATTTCTATAGAGAATGGGCATATAGAGTGTGCTATAACATAGAAATCATGAACTTTGTAGGCCTATGTGGTAAAATTGTTCTCAAAATAAAGAGTTAATTTGCATGGGGTCAAAGAGCTGTGATAAGCTACCATGTTTGCTGAGTTCTTGTATGCCAAGTACAATGCATTTAGAACACAGAATGGGCTAATTATGTGGTGCTGCAAATAAAAAAGAGGGATCTACAAAATTAGCGTAAAATATGGCAACCATATTGACTCCCAGAGGGCTTATTCCATAGGTGAATTATGCTCCACGACCACATCTTTTCGACTTGTCTCATAGCGGCGCTATTCACGATTATGTTTGCATTTTATTCTATTAATGTATTTAAGTATTACAAAAGAATGACCTCCTCCAGGCGCTCCTATAGATGCAAAATTTTAATTCATTATGATGCTTATATTTTTAGAGTGAGCAATTGCAACAAAAACATCAGAGTCTGCGACTGAAATAGAAAATAGTGAATAGCTGCCCTCTCAGACAAGTCGTAAAGATGTGGTCCTGGAACACAAGTTACAGACGGGATAAGGCCTTTGCATATTGAATCATTGTTTGGGCTGTTCAACTACTTTATCTTTAAAAACATAACTTAGGTAAGTAAAAAATATGTTCAGACATCTCTTTTAAGGGGACCACGAGTGATCGCTCCCCTACAGCTCTCCTTAATTGCACTGAAGGAGAGTGTTTGTATCCTCTTCGGAGATTCATATTTTGATGTTACATTGCACAGTGGTAAATATTCTTAAAGTGGACAGGAGGAGATTTTTAGGATACGAATTTCTCTCAATTTCACTGGATCGGGTTTAGACCACCTACCGAGACCTTTCGAAGATTTATTGCGACAAAAAGGTGCAAAGAAAACCGCAAACCGTGTTTTGTACTTGCCTGCTATCGTAATCGATTCCCCATATAAAACCATGCTTTGAAACTAGTCAGGGCACAACAGAAACTAATAAATCATCATTGTATTACATAAAGACGGCGTATTCAGCTTATTCACTTGAGGTATGAGTAATACATTGATAAGTAAGTGAAAAAAAACCGGGGGGTTCGAGAAAAATTGGGGGCTTTTTGCTTCTTCCTGAAACTCTCCTCATGTCTCTTTAATTAGAAAGACTTATGGTCTAGAATTATGTTTTAGTGGAGGCGACAAAATTCGGCAGTCATCTTTATAATTTTTCACCATACAACTCCCAGATCTAATATTGATTCCCTGTATCTTGAACAATGCTAAGCAGGTAAGCTCTCTGAAGAATCTTCTGGTACTGCTTGATTCAGAGTAGACTGAAAATGAGTTATTTTGTGTTTGGGAACAGATTATTAATTGCTGAACAAACGACGCAGACTGATCCAAACTCAACTGGAAGCCAAATTTATCTGTATATGTGACACGGTAACTGTCACGCCCTCGGCATCATCCCAATTTAGCCCTATGGATACGGTCAGGTGCTTACCAATCAACAGCAAGATTTAATGCAACGAGTGCAATGCAAGAGATCAAATTTTTAAAGAAATATCAAGAAAAGAGCCAATATAAAATATTACTTTCTTGAACTGCTAGCACATACCATCTGTATGGGGGCTTGCAACACAGTCAAATTAAGGAATTTTAATAGCAAAAACAAGGTTGTGAAAAAGTGCAAAACCTGGACAAATACAATGGCAAGTATTCTCAAAAGGTTCTAATTTTAAAACTGGCTTCAAACCAGAGTTAATTCTTATTGAATGGCCTTTTTATCCCCTGGCTTGAAAGGCACAGGGGGATATGCGAAGGAGTGCCCAGGTCTGCATGTGTATTTATGTATGTATGTGGAGGTATGTGTATGTGTGTTTCCAGTTTGGTAGTTTTCGTTTTTCGCGTCTCCTTCGAAAAGTTTAAGTCTTATTTAAACCCCCCAAAGACTTGGGGTGAAGGTGCAAATAGGAGGTCCTTATATGTGGATGATCCGTCAAGGTCATGGACCAAGGGTCAACTTTAACTGAGGGTCATGTTCCAGTTGGTTAGTTTTGTTTTCTGGTCGTCTTTGAACAGTTGAACGTCCGATTACAAACTAACTTGGGTCAAAGGTGAAATAAGGTTCCTTTAATATGTGGTTGAGGTCATAGGTCATATACCATAGGTCAAAGGTCAAACTTGCCAACTAACCACCTGTGTATAATGCCATCTTGCCGGGGATAGCGAAGTTTACTTGGGTATTTTTTTTTTCAAGAACCCAGTAGTACATAAAGGTTACACTCGCATCTTTTACAGGTGCAACAAGATATTTCACCTATCAGGTGTCCTCTAAATAAAAAGGCAAAAGTACTGATTTTTTGCCTCCTGATGTAAAGCTTTACCATCAAAAAATAATCCCACCTGGAAACGATTATTAAGCTGAGGAAAGGTTTCTTTGGTAAAAAAAAATTGGAAATTTACTCTTTTGATATAGGAGCAAAGACGAAAATCAGCCTTTATGTTTACATTGAAATATAATGAAAATCAGCATCACATTTTTCTCGCTTTTAGACATTTCTGTAGCAAATACAAGGTAAGAAAGCTGTTGAGTGTCTAGTCTATATGAAAATACTATTATGACACAATATTGGGTTGCCTCAAAAATCTCTCGTTGCACCTTATTAAGTCAGGTGAACAATAAGTTTGGTTCAAAATGAACTTACAGATTGGGCATACTGAATGATTTAGTACTTTCATATTCTATTAAAGGAGAACCCGTACAAAACGCATAATTATTAAACAATATACACTAAAAATATTCTTGACCACATATCGAGTGGTTTCATAGAAAAAACGGAATTATATAACTAACAATGAATTAAAACCATCTAGTCTCACAATGTCCTATTTAAAAATCGCGCTAGTGTATAACGTGTTATGCGATACGACCGGCACGTTTAGGTAACATGCCACAGGAAATACACATGCCATTATGAAAGCCTCATCATGGTGAAAATGTATGATGCTACTGTGCTGTCTGTATCGCATAACACAAATACATATCCCATATACAGTAGCGCGAATTCAAAATAGCGCTTGGTCGACAAATGTTTAATAATATAATAAAACATTAAAAAAAAAAAAAAAAAAAAAAAAATGCAGAGGCCTCTAGGAGCTTCACATAGAAAGGAGCAATATACAAAATATCAATACGACAAATACAAATAGATAAATTCTACTGTTAAAACAACAATGCATACATCAATTATACACAATTCAAATTTAAGTGGAATTCAAAACATATATATATTGTGGCTAAACAGAAGAAGGAAGAAGAGAAAGAAAACCCAGTTGCCTTCCTAATACTAAGAAACATTGGGGATACACCTGAATCGTCAGCTGTGAGGATTGTGTGTATGTACCCCACAGCGACATCGGTTAAGTCTTGATCTCCTGGGATTCAGATGCCTCTAACCCTACCTAAACTGATGAAAACAAACTATCCTAGGCAAACCCGGATGGGATTGGATGAAGGTAGAGAATAGGAAAAGAAAGGGAACAAAATCACAGAATTATAAGTGATTGGACTGCATCAGAAAGAGGATACGTATCAGGAGCAAAATGTTGTGCAAATAGGATGTCTTCAGACGTTGACTTGAAAAATAGTTGGCTGACTGAGCTAAGCGGATACTGTTAGGGAGTTATTCCACAATGTGCTGCTGCGTAAGCAAAAGATCTATCACCATAGAACTTGTTGATGAAGTTGGCAAGATTACTCGATGGGGCAAGAAGATGATCTCAAGGATCTCGGTGGTGAATTACAGCGGGATGAGCTCAGAGATATAGTCAGGTGACATGCTGTGGATGGCTTATAGGTGAGAGTTAGAATCTAAAAACCGCCTCGTGTTTAATTGGAAGCAGTAGTTGGTAGAGGCTGGTGATATTTTCGTCGACGGATTTTAAGGACAGACGGGAGCTGCATTTTGAACTCGTGAACCTGGTCAATTATCTTTCTGGAAGGCCATTAAAGCAAGGAATGAAGGAATCCAGCCTAGATGTAACAAAGGCCCAATTTTCCTTATGAGAGCAAAGCAGCTTTGCATAAGCTGTTAAACATGATTGATCATTCGTAGTGATGAGTCTAAGATGACACAAGGTTCCGTGCTTCAGCTGACGGATTGTATAACAGAATGCCAATGATCTAGGTGGCTGAGAGTTGCTAGCGTTGCTAAATGAGAGCGAAAGTAAAACATCTCCGTCTATTGTCATTAATATCGCTTGTTTGGATTTACACCAGGATTGAGTCTGCAATGCCATGTTTCAATATTTTTTAGGCTGCTTCATGATCCCGAGGGTGGAAGTCAGGTAGAGCTGGGTTTGTCATACAGCCTAAACAAAAAATTGAATACCGTGGGCAGTGCAGTGATGATATCTGTAGTGGGCCAGTAAACAAGATGAAGTCAATCGATCCAGTAAGTAAAGAAGCCCTGTGGGACTCCACAATCTACCGCCACAGGATCTGACGAAGCACCTATTGATGATATAGATTGAGTCGGCCATCTAGGTATGACGAGAAACAACTTAATGCTTTTTCCAAGTAATCCCAACGTTCAGTTTAGACGGGGCTAGGAGCTTGTTTGTGGTCTATGGTGTCGAAGGCGGCGCTGAAGTACCAGTAACACTAGTACAGCCTCTTTTTGTTTGTTCACGGAGCAGTAGTCAAGATGTCATTTTCACCCGTAACAGAGCAGTCTCGTTTTATGGTTAGTATAAGTCAGTTTTCCAATGATGAAACCACTACATATGGTTCAATAATTGTTTGTAAGCATTACATTGTGTAAGTTAGTCCTGATACGGTTTCCTTAAAGGGAGAAGGTTTCTGATTTTATCACAATTTCTACTTGCCTTGAGTAACATAGAAAAATCACTTGAATCAAATTTTGAGGTCAATTGCATCAGCAGTTTTGATAGTGGAAGCAAAAATGTGTTTAATATGACCACCAGAACAGAATGTATGGTTATGGTGTGGTCAACCTTTGGCAGTTTTGATATTGATGAAAACAAAAATGTGTTGTATCATATTGACCAACAGAACCAGAATGTATGTTTATGGTGTGGTCAAACTTTCGCAGTGTGATATTGGAAGCAAAAATGTGTTGGTGGGTTGTGGTGTGGTCGAGCATCGACAGTTTTGATATTGGAAGACAAAACAATGTATTTCACATTGACCAATAGAACAGTATGTCGTGGTTGTGGTTTTGGTTGTTGGTGCGGTCGACCATCGGACAGTTTTGATATTGAAGCAAAAAATGTGTTTCACATTGACCAATGGAACAGTATGTGTGGTGTGGTGTGGTCTACCATCGACTTTTGATATTGGAAGAAAATGTGTTGACAAATATAAAATAGATACACCCGAATTAGAGGTAAGGCCAGGGCTGTCCGCCCCACCACAGCACCATCCATCTACTAGCGAGCAGTAGCATGTCACCTTTACTCCACCACCGTACAGACAACCACCCAGTATAGGCGCCGCGGAAAAGGGTAACAACAGGAGAAACCAAAGCAGATTAGAGAAGATTATACGGCGTAGAAGAGCAGCCCAGTAGCACAAAGGTAAAAAGATAAAAGAGGAGAGGGTTCATATAGTAGCACAATAAAGAGGGAAAGAGGGAATGGAAGGAAAAAAATAACAGGAGACAAAAAAGCTACACCTCCCACCCCAATGGAACAGTATGTGTGGTGTGGTGTGGCTCACCATCAACAGTTTTGATATTGTTTGAAGCAAAAATGTGTTTCACATTGACCATGAAAACAAATATGTGTGGTTGTGGTGTGGGCCACCATCAGCAGTTTTGATATTGGAAGCCAAAATGTGTTTCATGAGGGTGTCACTCCGACATTTCACGATCCCCGAAATGCATTCGTATTGTGCCATTTCAATCTGGGAACTTGTACTAGCCTTAATTGGCTAAAAACATATGGTTTAGAGCGTACACAGAATAACAAGAAAACCTACCTAGCTGTTTGTTTGAGTGCATATAGTTGTGTAATCGTCCGGCCGGTGACAAGTAGGGCACAGTTTAACGATCGAAAATATAACTTTTGTCGTGAATTTAACACCAGTTGCCTCGATTTTTTTTATTCCTTTGATATTCTTCTACATTTTTGCAAGGGGACTAACTCACAGAAAAAGTTTATTTGTATGGTAATTTTAGGCACTGTCGGCGACCGCGAAAGAACAACAATTTTTTGTGAACATGAACTCTGGTAAAGTTCCCGGATGGAACTGGGCACAATACGGAGCATTACGGGGGGGATATGCAAATGGGTTCTATCGGGTTTCCCACCTTTAAAAAAATATAAGTCATTCATGGTTGCACTAATCCTGGGACCCGGACTAAAGTTATTAGTGGAGATTGGCCAAAGAGATCAAACTAGATATTAGCACCACTTTTACAAAATAGCTTTAAAGGTTGTTGCAACGAGAGATTTCGCATATAAGGTTGTGTCTAAAAAATCGAAAAGGCCTGCGTACGATACTGAACTTTGCCCTAATGTAAGCTTTCCATCACAAATATCCCATTAAAGGATATAAGTGGAGACATGTTTTGGTACAAAAATGTTAAATGTCTAATTCCATAATTAGGAGCAAATACGAAATTAGCATATGTGTTAGATTGAAATATAAGCAAATCAAAATCGGAATTTTTCTCTCTTTTATGACATTTCGCGCTAAATAAAAGGTACGAAATCAATTTAGTGCATAATGTATATTAAACTTACATGTGACCCAAATATATTGGGTGTCTCAAAAATCTCTCGTTGAACCTTAATGTCAATTCCAACAAAAATATCATTAAGGACTTGATCATATAATAGTTTAAAGTATTTTAAAGTGGTTATGAATTGATTGGGGCCTTAGCATTTGTTCATTTGCTATAATTTTCTTTAATCATGTACTTCAAAAGTAATGAGTTCTCCAGAAATAAAACTCACAGGTTCCGGTTACTGTTGTGTTAATAATGACACCATTTGTAGACACTTCCACAGTTGTAGAGAGAACCAGTGAGGTTGGTCCAATGTGCATTACTTGAAGCTCATTCAGGTTGATTGTTCTGGAGTTTTCTACATGTGTTTCATTACGCGGGGTTACAGTGTACGTTGCTGCCCCTTGGATTCTAGCGAATGTCACATCAAGACTTGAGTCTGTTCGGTCAAAGAAGACGTATAGGCCATTCAGCAGTCGCTCTATTAATAAATAAATAATCCAAATACAATGGATGTTTCATTGTTAGGATTTAGAACCATTACACAGAAAATTTTCACTGTAAAGGGACATAATGGCATGAAAAAACAAATGACAATGAAAAGGAGCTTACTGAAATCACTTCATGAGTTGAAATCAATTTGGTGTCTACATTCTGTAAAGACAGTAAGGCATAAAAAAAATTATGTTGTTTGGCGTAACGAGAAAAAATATCAGGTCGTCGGTCAGATTTTTTTTATTTTTTTTATTTTTTTTTTTTTAGATCTTCCAATGTTTTACTCTAAAACGAATACAAGATGCTACTATTAAAGCTTTTTACAATGACAAGCAAAGATCTTTTAGTTTACTTGTTGTATTTGATTGTCTTGTTTTGTATGTTGTCATTTTGTGTTGGTATAAAAAAAATTTTTTTTTAAATTGTGAAAACATAATTGGGTCGGCGGCAGAAACATTTTTGATTTTGTGCTAATTGTCATAAAAACTTTTGAGTCGGCAGGTTTTTTAGGGTCGGGTCGGGTTTACGCCAACAAAAATTTTGTTTATGCCTAATAACAGCAAAGTTTTCCAGGGGGAGGTGGCAGTTTGTGGCAATGTCTGGAACAGAAAAGCAAGGTGTTCACATCCCTGACAGAAATTTACAGTGTATCTAGAATGTTTTGCAACACAATTCAAAAGTATTCAGACTGGGATTCAGGCATTGTACTTTAGGATTGTAGTAAGATATTGATCTGGCAAGTGAAAGATGGATTAGCCAGGATTAGCACATATACAATAGCAATGGTCTGTGAGCTGATGACAACAAACTTTTCAAGTTTGGTAAATGCTGGCAGTAATGTCAGCATCCCTGTCTGAAAACAGTCTAGTTGGTTGAAGTGTTTCTAGTATGATTTGTAATCTAAAACATCATTTAGAGCATTTCAGATGTCACAAATAGAAAGATTATCCACATAATGCAATACATATGTCCAAATATCCTCAAATGTCAATTTAGTTGTTAAAATGACAAAATATGAGACGGTTACACACACAGTGAAATTAGGATTGAATTCCGATTCCTTTGATAAGCTCTGTGTGGGACGTTCGCGTTCAGTTGACTTTTGGTTGACCCTGGAGTGAACGTTCTGTCTTACAGAAATTTCCACTTCAAAACTGACAAAATCTGGTTAAAAATTTCAGCTTTAAATAGGCTTGCAGGCTTTATCTTATTATTAAATGAAAAATCAAAAGGTTAACCAGTAAGTATACACTTTTAACTTGGATTAACGGCACAACGCGGTTTTGCTGTTGGAATTTGAAATCAAGTCTTGTAGAATTGAAATTCAATGCGAAATTGCACGCTTTCTCCGACTGATGTTTTTTGTTAAATTTTAAGTGTAAATGGCGGCTTGCGGGTGTTATTTTCCCTTCAAATATTCAGAAAAATATATATATATATTTATTGTAGATATGCTAGAGGAACGTAGGGCTTGCGACAAAAATTCTAGCACTTTTGGTTTTGTAGATATGCAGCGCCGTACTGATGCGTCCTATGTCTTATGTATTGGTTAAACGTTTGGGTACATGTGGAGCTACGTGGAATACGAAAAGCAGACAGAAAGTTTGTATTGTACCCTTTTGAGATATGTTCTCAATGTCATGCTCAACAACAGGGGGTAGGACATGCCAACCTAACAGCAACAGCAAATTCAAAATGGCATCAACATCCAGCATAACCCAAGTGCTGGTCTTTTTCAAAGACTTAACAGTAGGAGGACACTTTTATGCATATCAAATGGTTACATATATACTTGACTAAAGGCTAGCCCTGGTAACAAATATTTAAATTTAAATGACCGTTACTGGAAATAATCCACTAACCCCGACAGATTTTGAAGTCAATAATTTGTTCCAAAATTATCATGATATTACTAAGATGTATTGAATTAAGGTTTAAGAAGAGATTTTGTAATGTAACTGAAATTGCCATAGTAAATGCACATAGCAGTTCCAAAAAATTACTGTTTGGAAATCCCCAATGCCCAAATCGAGCAGGTTGTGAGTTGTCCGTGCTCCTAGAGCACCAAAAACAGTGTTTTTAGCTTAATAAAAGAGTTTATTTGTTATTACAGTGGGCTGGGATGCCACTGGGACTTGGTTAGAAAGTATCCTTATTTTGAGAAGGGGAAAACTTCAAAGAAGGAAACAAACTGAGATCAGCTTTATTCAATGATATTGCTCTAGGAGCACAAGCCGTTGACTAAATCTCAAATATGCAACACACAACTACTTACGTAATGTATATATCATTGGTTTTTGGATGCTTTGCTCTTCACCACTCATAGTCCAGACATAAAATGTGTACACAGGATTGGCTGTAAGCTGAAGGCCATCAAAAATTATGTTCACAGGAAATCTGCTTGGGTTATATCATTTACATATTGAACTTCTGGTTTGTTACCATTTGCTGGTAAATACCGAATTCTTAGTCCGTCAAAATCTGAATCCAATTGGTTTGGTCCAATGATAGTAAGCTTTATAGTGGTCTGGTCATTGTAATCAATGACTCCTTGAGAAGCTTTTATAACCTCCGGAGGAAGTGGTGCTATGATATAAATAGAGAGAGTAGAATAAAGTTAGAACACATTCTACAGTACAGTCAAGATAAAACTACAACTGCCACCACTTGCAAATCATCCACATATGCTGGTATTCTGAACCAGAGGTATGTGCCTCCCGGATTTAAAAAATTGAGGCTCCGGAGCTGATTTGAGGCCCCAAAAATTGGGGTCTCCGGAACTAGGTTTCCCAAATATTTCAGAAAATAAGCTGCAATTTTCCTCAATTTCCAGCTACTTTTTGAGGTTTTTTGAAGAAAATTTGGTAGAATGTGGCTTTGGACATGAAAAGTAGGGTCTCTGGAACTGACATGGTCCTATAATGGGGGGTCTCTGGAACTGAAAAGAGCCTGAAAATGAGGGTCTTTAGGCGGCACATACCCATTCTTCATCCCAATGTGAGAAACCAAACTGAAAGGGAGACTAACTTTAGACCTGGCAGGGTTAGTCCTACATGAGTGGATTTTTTTTCCTTTCAAAATAATGTGAAAGTTAAATGTAACAGGTGAGAAAATTCCTCATGGATGGGCCATTTTGGCCCATCCATGAGAAATTTTTTTCTCACCCGTTACAGCACATTTTTAGAGTATGTTGGAAGGAAAAAAGTCCACTCATGTAGGACTAACCCTGGTTTAAACCCAGGACTAAAGTTAGACTCCCTTAGGCTAGTATTCTCAAAAGGAACTTTAAACCCCAGTTTTTGGTCCTTCAAGAGTGGACCTTTTCCTTTCAATATATTCGGAAAGTGTGATGTAACAGGTGTGAGAAATGTTCTCACTTCTTACATTCAACTTGAATTGTATGTTGAAAGGGGAAAAGTACATCCATGCAGGACAAGCAACAATAATGCGAGAGAATAAAAAAATGTGGAAATGCATTTTTTTAGCTTATTAATCAAAGACAACTATGTACAATTCCATATGACTACTTTAATGCAGGAACAAAAACACCAAATAGTGAAAAAATGAAGTATTTGAGGAAATTTGTCATACCGTCTCCCACAAATAGACTTACAGTGATGACGACTCAAAAATCTACACTAAACAGCTGATTGTGGTTTACACTAGTACATGATAAACAAAGCTCAATAATATTTGTGTTTGAGATCAAACTGTACAGGTCATGGTGCACAATATTACGCTTATAAATCTCTGATATTCACACGGAAAGGCTTTTTTGATCTCAGGTTGGAATTTTGATCCGCACATATAGAAATTACAGAATCAGATACAAAGCACTGCCTTGTCTTTAATACACGGATTTCAAGCCAACCACTTGCAGGTTATGTTAGCACATCTATGCCAGTAAAAAAAATACCAAAATACGAATTTTGTTGATTTTTCTGATGTTTCGGATCAGCAAATCGCTGCTTGTCCCTTTAAATCCTGGTCTAAAGTTAGACTTTCTTTAAGAACCCACCTTAGGGTGGTATTCTCAAAAGAACTCTTAACTCTAAACCAGGGATAGTCCTGTTTTCTTTTAACATACTCTGTAAGTGTGATGTTATAGGTGAGAAATTCCCCCATGAATAGGTTGGAATGTGAGGAAATTTCTCAAACATCATAACAAGAATACCAGCCTAAGGTCCGTATGCACAAAAAGTTAGACCAGGTTTAAAGTTACACCTGGTCTAAGTCAAAATTAGTTTTGTTCAAAATTGATAGTTATTCGCACTTTCTCCGTAAAGTAATTAGCAAATTTGAAAGATTAAAATGCAAATTTCAAAATAAATACAAAAAACCTCACATCAGTGTAAAGGAAAATGTATTTTCTGGTGGGTGGGACAAAATTACACTTAGACCAGGTCTAACTTTAGACCTGGTCTAACTCTTTTGTGCATACGGACCTTAGAGATTAATGAGAAAGACTTTGGTACATAACAAGTACACTGCCTGAATAATGAATTTAGCTTATAATTTTAAGGCACATAAACACCCAAACTGACATGTAGTGCCTAAGGGCATCACAGGGTTCATTGGGTCAAGAGGGTCATTGGGTCAAAAATGTTGCAAAGAATACCAGTGAATTTCTGACATGAGTTTTTTGTTATTACAGGCCAAACTGTAAAGTATTTACCAAAATTATAATTCTTAAAAAACCATTCTATAAGAAGTTTAATTGGCATGTATGAGGTGCACATACTTGTTATGTGTGGAAATTGGATTTCTTTTGTAATGGGCTTGTAAATCAAACCAATTCCATGTCTCCAATATAAGTACACCCAGGTCCTACATTCGCAAACTAAACCTCCATACAGTTACAGCAGCAAGCCTTGAACTTACATTCTCTGCGAAGACTTGTCTCTAACTTCCATTCAGTGGAATTCAAAGGAATAGTATATAGTCTAGCCTGGGACAGGACCCGTTCAGGATCTTGTGATTGCCTGTTCTAGGGTAATAGATGTTTGGCCTTGATAAGAGCTATACTCTAACTCATCCCCTATTCCATATCCTGTCAATGTGATCGTACTATCGGTGTAGCTACCAACAGATATGATTTGGTCTCCTGTATAAATAAAATCAAATTGAGATAAGGCTTTGGTTGGCTGTACAATCTCACATGTTATTTCCCTTTTTGTTTAGCAAGAGAAATTTATTTATTTGAGCTTTCAAAATACAGGGTAACTCTTTCAGTTCAAAGAACTGCTATCCTTGGGGCCCTGTTTCATGGAAGTACATTTGAACATAAACATACAAATTAAAAAACAAAACCAATTAACAGTACAAAAATATCAGACAAAAAGGTTACCTGTACTCATTGTAACACCAGCACTAGGACTTGAATCACTTATTCCTGCTACTTCTCTCACTGCCGATACAGTCACATCATAATCACTTTGAGATTGTAAGCCTGTGATGTCTGCCGCTTGTGTTGGTGCAGAAACTCGTGTTATGAGTGGAGTTGCGATACCATCAACAACTGCATGGGAAGTGAGTGGGATGATATGAGATCAATTCCGGTTCATCCTCTATGTAAGACTTCATGAAATTAGCCTAGCATGAAATCTTCTATAAGAGGATCAAAGGATTACAAGGATTGTACAGGTTTATTCTGTAAAAGAGTCTTTACTCTAGTCTAACTCATGAATATCTTACACCAAGGTAAGACCTTAATTCCTGGGAAGTAACAGTCAGTTTCATTGGTTATTCATAGGGTTACATGATGAAATCCATCATCTACTGAATAAATGTCGCCGGAGTCATTTTATAATAAAAACATTCTGTTCACCCATAAGGGTGCTAGTTTGGCTTTAATCATTTCAGGTGAGGGCTAATGTATATAAAAGCTTCTTACAACTATGTAAAATATCAATTTTGAAAAATCTTCAGGGTGCACTATTTTTCAAATGTGCCAGTATCTCTTTACTTCAGAAAATTCACATGAAGAACTTTGTAACTTGCATATTCTGGTAAAGTGTAAAAAACACCAACTGAAAATTACCCAGATTTAACTCCGAGCACTACCTGCCTTCATATAGTTCAGGGGAGGGCGGCCATGAAATCCCAATTTTAGATGTCGCTATTAATTGGTTTGGCACGTAAAAGCAAAATCTTGACCAAAAATTCTGAATTGTTTATATGTTGTCAAAGAATATTTTCTTATTTGTGATGTGGTCAAGCAAAATGGGTCTGAAGTCGGTCAGATTCCATTTTTACTTTTCCATGTAGCTGTATGCACCATTTAAAAAGCTACATTTTGCTGAAACCCCCCATTGAAATTGACCAATTAATTCCAAAGATATAATCAGTTGAAGAGTGGAAAAATCAATAGGAAACAAAAGACATTTTCTCCTTTGTTTGGCTATATCTCAAAATCAATATTTGCGACTTCCGACTCATTTTGCTTGATCACATCACATTTCAAGATCATTGGAGCTGAATAATCAACTCAACTGTAGAGGTGATTTCTGTATGAATAATGGACGAGAACAAGGTCATGGGAACATCCATGACCAAGCCACATAAAAGCACCCAAATTGGTTTGTGGTTTGCACCCTGTATTGGTGTAATTTCAGTTTTTATATTTTTGGGGAGTTTCTTTATTGAATGAGGCTTGGCCGCCATCGTCTGATACAGTTCATACAATTTTATTACATCATGTATTCATTTGAATAACCAGTCGAAACGCAGCTTCCAAATATTTAAGCTCTAGCCCTCTTGGGCCTACCACCATTCTTACCATGTTGTTTATTGGTTCAAAGAAATGAAAAAAACAGGGGGGGAAGGACGCCCGATGTTGGATACTAGATTTGGGATTTTGGAGGTTGCCAAGCTCCTGTGGAGCTCTATGGAAAAAAATCCCTAAATCGGCATATGCCTGATCGATTCCTCCAAAAACCGCTTGATGAATTCATTCAATTTTTACCATACGGCTAGGAGACGTCATTTAAAGCAATTTTGTTCTGCGAACTTTTAGTTTGCAGAAGAAATTTGGAGAAAATTGCATTTGAAAATTCAATTTTCGCGCCATTTCATTTATTTAAAAGATATTTTTATGAACTTAGGAAATGGTCACATGCCCCTTTAAAATCTTATATGAAAATATGCAGATAACTATTACAAATGCTGGTACTTCACCTGAAATGCATGTAACCTACTTATTTAGTGATGACATTCTTTTGTAATTATGAAGATGAGCTAATTTTTGGAGTTATTTTAAATGGTTCATTAAATAAATAGATGATGTAATTAGCCAAGTAGAAATACTTTAAGTAATATCCAGGAAGTTAAAACATACCATTTCAATTTTCACAGACAATGTTTAAGGTGGGTTCATACTTCATCGGCAGACGTCTGCAGACGCTAGCCTTTTGAACATGCTTTTTACGCAACACGTACGTTCATGCATCCGGCACGCAGAGCATGTTCAATAGACTAGCATCGCCCGACATATGCCGATGAAGTACGAACCCACCCTTATTCTAAATCTGAGGGTGTATTGATTCAATCCCACAATACAAAAAACCCTGCCACCTGACGCCTACACTAACATTTTAAAGCGCGGCACGGCACATTTGCACAAAATATTAAATTTCTTCAATTTGCTCTCAAATGATAGTCTAGCCATTGAAGAACACGCTATCTATTTTACACATAAAAATAACATACCCTAAACAGATAGGGGACATAATGATATGAGGATACGACATCCAGAAAATTGTAGGCCAACTTTTAAGTTTTCCATAACTTTACATAATCAACAAATGTGTATATTACATGAATATTTTTTGGACTCATACGCACTGATCTTAAAACGCCAATGTTATAGACCGGTCAAACAGTGTGCATAGCGTGGGAAACTTCATACGGCGTGCGTGTTCTTGTGTTAAACGCGTTTTCATCGTCTGCTGAAATTATAAACGTCGCCGGGCGCGTTAAATTACAAAATCGTTCTGTTACCCATAGGAAGCTGATTTGGTCTTAATCATTTCAAGGAAGGGTGAGGGCTTTTGTATATAAAAGCTTTTACAACCCTAGCAAAAAATCGATTTTTTAAAAATCTTGAGGGGCGCACGTATTTTTCAATTTGCCAGTGTCTCTTTAAGTGTTAGTAACTGTTGTTTAGTAAATCAATTTATGTTTGATCATGAAATGTTTTGTGCCCTCTAACTTTTTAAACAACTTTTTATCCCTATGTACTGACAAATGTTTTGTACAGACAGTATAGGTACACATTGGCCGCCGAAGATGCAGGCCTTAATGGGATTGGTTCAAAATACCCTCTGACTCTAAATATAAATAACCTCAACTTCACACTCTGTTTTGCAGACTTACCAGTGTTTACAATGACATCATCATGAGGTTGGCACTCAGAGATGCATCCAGTTGACACGGATCCATCTGGAATGCATATTCCTGACGTACTGCTGTGGTGGGCGTTAGGAGCTAAAATGAAAATTCATTACATGCTGGAATTATTTTTGTTTGTAATTTCAAAGAGGCTTCATTTAGAGTATTTTAAATACATGTAATTGCAAGTGCAATTACAATATAGTGGCTTAAATCTTGTTATATACTGATGGTACTAGCACATGGGTTATCACCACTATGAAACAATAAAATCTTAATTAACCATGGCACAGTTTATGTACATTTTTACACATCCTTTTTTGCTAATAATAAAGCCATCTCACATATCTTTTAACAGTTGTTAGGAGAATTTCAGCAAAATTTTAGACCGCAACTGGATGAAATGGTGCTTGAATAGTAACCAACTTTAATGACCAATAGCTGCCAATGATACCTGCCCAAATTTTATTCACAACAAACATAATTTGATTTTTTAATTTTTATGCAAAAAAAAAAAATAAGCAAAAACTATATATTTGTGGAAGAAATCAATTGGAAAAGGCCTTTAATGGTTTATCAAATTTTCCACGAGGGCATGGAGCCTCACCTCAGTATGAGTTGATCCCCTTGCCCTATGCAAAAGAATACTTTCTTTCCTCCCTCCCCAAGGTTTAATCTATGGGCAAGGACTGGGACCCATCTGCTAAAAATCGCAAGCTCTCCCCCATGATTTAGTCTCCCCTTTCCAGTAGAAAGGTTTCTTTCTTTCCCCATCTTAAATTTCATCCCATTCAATATTTTCACGACAAAAAAATGCTCCTGTGATGCCTCACTTTTCATGCAATTAAAAACAAATACAGCATTCACGGAAACTGCATGTGTCGTCTGCCATCATAGTTTGTGAATGGGGACAAAGGTCCACGCTAATCAACAAGGTCAAATGAGGTCACCACATGTGGGACACTACCGCAAGGGACCATTGTATCCAAGTGTCATGAAAAATGTGTGCAGGTATATGGAACATTGCAATTTATGTTTAACTTTTAACATTTGGACAAATTTAAAAATTTTACCACAGACAGACAGACAGACAGACACATACACTACCAAAGCAATTCCTATGTGCCACTTGCTTTGCAGACGACACAAAAAGGTTGCCAACCCCTGATATGCTTTTCCAAAGTAAATTGGTCACTGAGTGACAATAAGAGGATTCCTTGGTAGCACCTACTGTAGCTGTAATTCTAGCAAGTTAACTTTAAACCTGAGTTTTAACCACACCTTCATAAATGGACCTCTTTTCTTTCAACATACTCTGAAAGTGTGACATAATAGGTCAGAAAACTCCTCATGGATGTGTCGGAATGGCCCATCCATGACCAATGTTCATCACATTAAATCTTAAGGGCTGGTATTCTGAAAGGGAGTTTAACTTTAGACCTGGGTTTAAACTGAGCATCTAAACAGCTTTCCATAAATTTTCTTCAGTTTATTTAGAGTATTATTTCATTGCCATTAATTTTTTCCAGCTGGCAGGTAATACATCCAAAACTATTTCCCAAATTTGGCAATTAAAGTACCCAGCAGAATTCAGTAGCTACTTTTTTGGTCAAGTACTGAAGATCTCAATTTGTCACATACAGCTCATCAGGGTCAACTCCTGGAAAATCAGTATTTTGACCCAAAATCAGTATTCTTGGGAATTTGCCAATTTTTGGCCCAAAGTTTGCGCTGTATATATAGTGGAGGAGCTAAGACCCAGGTCAAACATCATCGTTTACCCCTCACTACAGAAAAGGTTTGACACCTTTGGTAGTTAGTATGGACCCTCTATATCAACGCTAGGTAGGTAGTACTCTCAAATTGTGGTGTCACTTTTTCAATATGGGCCAATTTAAGTTTACACAGGGGTCAAACTTTTAAAATGCTCCAATCATGTTGAAATGTATGCCATATTGTCCGTCTAGTCATAAGGATTTCAAAAATGTATAGTTTGTACCATCTATGACCAATGGTTTTGGAGTTATAGGGTAAAATGGCAAAAATGGTAAAAAAAGGTCAATTTCTATTTGTACAGGGGTCAAAATCAGAAGTTGCTCCAATTTTGTTGAAAATGATAGAAGTTGTTCATCTAGCGTAATGCATCAAAATAAGGAATAGTTTGTACCATCTGCAGTGTATAGTTTTCATGTTACGCAACAAAATAGGTCATAGGGCAACATAATCCAATTGGCGTTGACCTTCTTTGACCCTTATCTCCGAAAGTAAGCATTTAACATAATCAAAACTATACTTTTTGGGAGTCCTCTTACCTCAGGCAACAACTTGCAAGTATTTAAAATATAATCAGATTAACTTTTAATGTTGACCCCTGTACAAATTGAGATTGACCTTTTTTACCATTTAGCCATTTTTACCCTATAACTCCAAAACCAATGGTCGTAGGTGATACAAACTATACATTTTTGGAATCCTTATGAATAGATGGACAATATGGCATATATTTTAGCATGATTGGGGCATTTTAAAAGTTTGACCCCTGTGTAAACTTAAATTGGCCCCTATTGAAAAAGTGATACCACAATTTGAGAGTACTCCCTACCTAGCATTGATGTAGAGGGTCCATACTAACTACCAAAACTGTCAAACCTTTTCTGTAGTGGGAGGTAAACGAATTCCTTAAATAAAGCCCCTATGATATCCTGCTCCTCCTCTAATAGCAATGTCAATGTAGTGAAAGGCCAATTTGGTGCAAAAGATTGTTAATTAAGTCTTACAGACAAATTTTCTCCATTTAAAGGAACCATCAACAGTGGTTTTCTTTTTTACAAGAAATGAACAACATGAAAAGGTTAGATGTAAAAGTCAAAACTTTTAAAGGCTCATAACTTGAAAACTAAGCTACCTATGTACATGAACTGCATCATGAGATAGAGCTCTTTAAAATACAGCTTTTCCAGAAAAAATGAACAAAGCTCTGCCGCCTGACAGCCCCATTTAAGGAACTGTCAGTAGAAACTAAGTCCATATAGAGCACTTGAAAAGTATTAAAGTCTAAACTTTCAAAGCTTGAAAACTTTAAAACCAAACCCACTATAACAATACATTGTTTGTAGGTCTATCCCTTTGCACCACTGCAGTTAAATAGTTAACTACAAGACCTTCTGAAGACATCTAGCATACAACAGTTAAAAGCCACTATCAGTCATTTTTTTCCAAACTCAAATTGCCCATATTTGTGTCTAAAATGCTAGTGTTAGGACATATCAACACCTTATATTACTGTTCTTTGTGAAAAACAGACACTAAGGCATTTTATTAGCGGTCTTGAAGATAAATTACAACTGGTTTCAGGACCTTAACACCTCTTATGTACACAAAGGCGCATTTTATATACCTGCCACATGTTTTATTCGAGATCCGAGCACTGAGCACAGTAAGGGTTAAAAAGTTGGACCTTGACCTTTTAGTAAACACAAAAGCATAAAAATAATAATATCTTGACCAAATACCAAGCGTGTATTAGACTTAGCCACTTACAGGGGGTCTTACTCAACAATTTCCAATCCAACAGTGTAAAAAAATCTACTTCGATGAAAAATAAGGAGCGTAATTTGTTTACATCGTGAAAAAATCAGTGATAGTGGCTTTAAATCAAAATATTATTGTGGGTGAACCATCCGAAAGTCGCGAGAAAAACGATTTTGGAAACCATTTTAACAGACTTTATCAATTAAAAATCTTTCAAATCTACATTCTTTTTTTCACTTTGAAAAGATATTGCTCTCTTTCCTAAACTTTATCTTTCTGGATTTACTTATTTTCTGACTTTATACACTTTATTTTTATTTTTAGTAACGCGACCATTGTCCGTATTTCGCATCATTTTCCGTACGGAATACGGAAAATCCGTACTACTTGGCATGTCTGTTTTAAGGTCACCAGTCTTGCCCCACTTTGCAATCAGAATTAAAGGACAATGTACATTTAATGCACCCTACCTAACTCTGGTTCTCAGTTTTTGTGAGAACCAGAGCTAGCCAGTTTCATGACCATACAACAATTTTGACTGACATGACCTCAGATGACCCTTGATGACCACATGTCTTGTCACATCAGAATTAAAGGACAATGTACTTTTAATGCACCTTATCCAATCTGGGTCACAGCTTTTGTTATCAGATTTACATGCAGAAATAGTCATTTTTTTTTTACTTGCTCTGAGCATGTTCAGAAGCAAGACAAAAATCTCAAACTTGCCGAGCGTCTAAAACATGTTCAGGTTACTGTAAATCATTTTGAAACATGTGGGGTAGTTATTATTAGGAAGGTTGCCACATATGTAAAACTGTTTGAAGATTTGACTATTTTTCAAACATTTTAAACCTTGTTTCATACACATTATAGTTACGACGAAGAAGATAAAGCAATTATCATTTAACAAATCGCAGTAATGTAAGTAAAAATGAAACAAACCCAACAAATAATAAAAAGCTACGCTGGTGCTTACTTGTATAGAAATTAAATGTTTGTTGTGGATAGCTTCCTCCATTCATAGATACTCGTATTTGGTACTGGGTGGCTGGTTGCAGGCCGCCAAAGGTGAAAGTACGGGGATCAACTATAGATCGTATTTCGGTGTCAACTTGTTGATTGGTGTTGACATTTATCACCTCCAGTGTGTATTGAATAGCCAATGGTGCTTCATTATATGAGAATGTTACAGAAGTACTGGTGAAAGCTTTAATGTTGATCCCTCCTGGGGCTCCTTCATCTGTAGTATAAAAATGACATGTGTTATTATTAAAAAAAAAATAATCAGATCCCCAAAGACAAATGTCAACAAAAAAGGAAACTGAGATGGGAAAATCTAAGACCTTGGGGAGAGTCTCAAATTTCCTTTCAGTAGGGATGTGCCATCTCAGTGATGAAGTAGGATTCACATCTATACTAATTTTTGCCAAAAATGGGAACCCGTAGCTTTTCCAAAAAATATTATAATTTTGGGTGAAATTCAACAAGAAATTGCCAATTTTTTTTTAAATTTGAGAAAATCTTACAGGCCAAAATATTTTGTTTACTTTGAAATTTGAAACCGTTGTTACCATGACAAAGTTGATTTATCTTCAAACCAAGCAGCAATCTTAACCTTTTCTAACTTAGTTGATTATGTATACGTATAGGGTATAACGCAAAGATTAGTTATTTTTTGAAGGGTTGTCATTTGCGAACCCATTTCAAAACCTACGACTACACTGCTTCAACTTCAAAGTACAAAGTAAATTAATTAATGTGCTGGGCAGCATTATCGTGCCTTACTACCAAACGCACTTATACACTCTTAGGCACAGTCCAAATCGCATGCGATTTAAGACATGGCACATGATGAGCGTACACAACAAATCTCTTACACTGATACACAAAATACTGATCGTATAAGTCAACATATACCAGGCATTCCTTGTGAAACTTGTGTGGGAGTTTATTGATGTAAAAGTCAAAACTTTTAAAGGCTCATAACTTGAAAACTATGCTACCTATGTACATTTTTCCTTGTGGGTGTACAGAGTATATAGCTTTGTTTGGGCTCATTTAAATGCTTTTGCATGATGATTTCAAGCATGGACATGAGAATGCACCATTTCCACAATTTTTTAATTGACTATAGATGTTTGTAGGGAGGGCCTCATAGATTTGAAACAAAACTTTAAGGCTGGTATTCTCAAAGTGAGTCTAACTTTAAACCTGAGTTTAAACCAAGGTTAGTCTATACATCTATCTTCCAATCAGCACATCACTCAGTAGTAGAGTATTGTCGTACTTGGTGCAAAAGGTGCTTGGCCACAGGAACAAATATCAACAAAATCATTAATGGACCCTTTCCTTTCAACATACTCTGGAAGTTAAATATAACAGGTGAGCCGGCCATCTATGAGGAATTCCTCGCCCGTTACAGCACACTTTCAGAGTATGTTGAAAGAAAAAAGGTTCAATCATGAAGAACTAACCCTCGTTCAAACCCGAGTCTAAAGTTGGACTCACTTTGTCGACTTTGAGGATACCAGCCTTACTTACCAGTTGTTACAGTTTTAATTGCTGTTGTTCCCCTTGAACCCTGCGAGGCACACCCTGCTGTGGCAGCGTTATTTCCATCACCATTGCAGTTCAGTCCCCTCAAAGGACATTTCAGAATAGTCACTTCAAGGCAATAGGCTGTGCTGGGTTCAAGACCTACTATTGTGAAACATTTCCGAGCAGCATCCACATAAGATGGTGATGGGGTTTCCTCTGTTGAATCCGTAGAATACACAATTTCAACCACACTGGAAATACCACTGGGAACAGTCCAGCATATCTCAATTGTTGTCAGCGTGACCTCAATACTGATATCACTCGCTGCAATTCCAGTTTGTGCTACAATCAAACAAAAAGAAAGAGATGCTTGACAGACGACATTCTTTAAAACATGATCTAACATTGAAATTTTAACGACTAAGTTCTCCAGGTAGACAAGGATGGATATTTATTAATCTTTCCCTGGAGATAGCCAGCGCACACAAGCGTTGAAAAAACCCATGTGCGCTTGGCCGGATTCGAACCGGCACCTCCGTATTTTACTAGCACGGCGCTCTAACCAACTGAGCTATCAAGAATGGGTTGGTAGAGGAGCGATAGATATCATCTATAGGTGTTAGGTTCGAAAAGGTGTCCATCGCTTTCCTAGTGGATAGCATCAGAACGGTATATTTTACATATACAATTTATATTTGTTTTGAAATTTTAACTAATTAGTTCTCCAGGTAGACAAGGATGGATATTTATTAATCTTTCCCTGGAGATAGCCAGCACACACAAGCATTGAAAAAACACCCATGTGCGCTTGGCCGGATTCGAACCGGTGACCTCCGTATTTTACTAGCACAGCGCTCTAACCAACTGAGCTATCAAGAATGGGTTGGTAGAGGAGCGATAGATATCATCTATAGGTGTTAGGTTTGAAAGGTGTCCATCGCTTTCCAAGCAGATAGCATCAGAATGGTATATTTTACATATACAATTTGTCTACCTGGAGAATGAAGTAGTTAAAATTTCAAAACAAAATGTAAATGTATATGTAAAATGTATATGTAACCTCAATTAGGTCATGTGATCACACAAAAATTCTATTCTTAACACATAAAAAATACATCGGTCCTCGGACCGCATGTGTTGCCTGCCGTCGCGGTTTGTGAATGATAGGCTTCACATGACTTTTGACCTTGGTGTGACGTTTGACCTCATAAACAAATGAGGGTCTGCATGTAAACTCCATAAACCAAGTTTGGTTCCAATTGAACTTCAACTTTTCAAATGAGGTCAATTTTACATTTTCAGCCCATCTTACAAGTTGACCTCACATGACCTTTGATCTTGGTATGTGACCTTTGACTCAAGTTTGGTTCCAATTGAACTGACCCAAGTTTGGTTTAAATCCATCTAAGTATGTGGATATTACAAGCAAATGTTAACCCTTTTTCACAACAGACAACAACAGACATAAACAACAGACATCAACAACAGTGGACAAAGTGATCCCTAAGGTCTGTTTGCACAAAAGAGTTAGACCAGGTCTAAAGTTAGACCTGGTCTAAGTGTAATTTTGTCCCACCAGAAAAGACATTTTCTTTACACCATCGTGAGGTATTTTGTAATTATTTTGAAATTTGCATTTAAATCTTTCAAATTTGCTAGTTACTTTAGGAAGAAAGTGTGAATAAATATCAATTTGAGGCAAAACTTATTTTGACTTAGACCAGGTCCAACTTTAAACCTGGTTTACCTTTTTGTGCATACGGACCTAAGTGTCTTCCTGCCTTAGGCAGGCGACACAAAAACCTGACTTTTACACTCATTTTAGCTCACAAAGCATTAGTAAAAATGAGCCACTTTGTCTAAAATCACATAGTCTAATACCCACATACTCTTAATTTCATTGTCTAATAACAACTTGGACTAAATACCATTTGGTCTGTCATTTTGGCTATACCATTTTGTCTAATAACCAGTTGTTCTAATCAACATTTGTCTCATCACCACATCTGCTAATACCATTTGGTCTGATGCTATTTCATCTACTGCCCATTTTGGTCTAATCACCAGATTGTCTAAAACCATTTTGAGTAATGTGAGGGTTTAGGGTTGGGGTTTAGGGTTTAGCTTAGGGTTAGGCTTAGGGTTAATAATGTCCATGTCTGCTAATACCATTTGGTCTGATGCTATTTCATCTACTGCCCATTTTGGTCTAATCACCAGATTGTCTAAAACCATTTTGAGTAATGTGAGGGTTTAGGGTTGGGGTTTAGGGTTTAGCTTGGGGTTAGGCTTAGGGTTAATAATGTCCACATCTGCAAATACCATTTGGTCTGATGCTATTTCATCTACTGCCCATTTTGGTCTAAAATCACCAGATTGTCTAAAACCATTTTGACTCATGTGAGGATTTAGCATTTAGGGTTTGGCTTAGGGTCAATAATATCCATATCTGCTAATACCATTTGGTCTGATGCTATTTTATCTTCTACCCATTTTGGTATCATCAACAGATTGTCTAAAACTATTTTGAGTAATGTAAGGGTTTAGGGTTTAGCTTAGGGTTAGGCTTAGGGTTAATAATATCCATTTCTGCTAATACCATTTGGTCTGATGCTATTTCATCTTCTGCCCATTTTGGTCTTATCACCAGATTATCTAAAACCATTTTGACTCATGTGAGGGTTTAGCATTTAGGGTTAGGCTTAGGTTTAATGATTTTATTTTTTTATTTATTACAATTTAGAGGACCGAGACCTCAGAGGTATACCCAACAGTGGTTAACCACTCTACTAGGGGTATCCCTCGAAACTGACCAGAACGGCTTGGGACAATCAGGGGTTACCACCTTTTTTTTTTTTTTTTTTTTGGACCTAAGTGTCTTCCTGCCTTTAGGCAGGCGACACAAAAACCTGACTTTTACACTCATTTTAGCTCACAAAGCATTAGTAAAAATGAGCCACTTTGTCTAAAATCACATAGTCTAATACCCACATACTCTTAATTTCATTGTCTAATAACAACTTGGACTAAATACCATTTGGTCTGTCATTTTGGCTATACCATTTTGTCTAATAACCAGTTGTTCTAATCAACATTTGTCTCATCACCACATCTGCTAATACCATTTGGTCTGATGCTATTTCATCTACTGCCCATTTTGGTCTAATCACCAGATTGTCTAAAACCATTTTGAGTAATGTGAGGGTTTAGGGTTGGGGTTTAGGGTTTAGCTTAGGGTTAGGCTTAGGGTTAATAATGTCCACATCTGCTAATACCATTTGGTCTGATGCTTATGTATTTCTTTATTTAAAGTATAAAATTTCCCTCCAAATGTCAAAATTTGTCAAAATTTGAATGTGATTCCCAAATTCCCCACCTTTTCCAGGCATGCTCATGTGAGGGTTTAGGGTTTGGCATTTAGGGTTAGGCTTAGGTTTAATGATGTGATTGTGGATTTAGACTAAATGGTTATTAGAACTGATCATTAGATGAAATGGGTTTAGACAAATGAGTTTAGACTAAATGGTTATTAGACCAACTGGTTATTAGAATAAATACGTGTAGACCAAATGATATTAGACAAAGTGGAAATTAGACCTGTTGGATATTAGAAGAAATGGTTGTAGACAAAATGGCAATTAGACCAAATAGTTATTAGATCAAGTGACACCAAGGCTGGTATTCTGAAAGGGAGTCTAACTTTAGACCAGGGTTTAAACCAGGGTTAGTCCTACATGAGTGGACCATTTTTTCCCTTTCAAAATACCGTGAAAGTTAAATGTTATGGGTGAGAAATTCCTCATGGATGGGCCAGAATGGCCCATCTTCCAGCTCATTCATGAGGAATTTTCTCACCTGTTACAGCACTTTTTTAGAGTATGTTGAAAGGAAAAGGGTCCATTTATTTAGGACTAAGCCTGGTTTAAACCTAAGTCAAAAGTTAGACTCCTTTTAAGAATACCAACCTAAGTGAGTATTAGCCTATGTGACAATTAGACCATCTGAGTTTAGACAAAACAGTGTCAGACCAAGTGGTTACTGGATGAAATGGAATTTGAGGAAGTTATGATAGACCATTTTTTCATGGATTTTGATATGGCAATAACTGCATAGTAAGTAGTCTTAAAATTTGACTTTTGTGGGACATCAAGGTACAATAAGCCAAATTGGCATTGTAACTTCCGGTAATATTTTTAGGACTCCTGACCTTTGACTCTGTCAATATTTCAGGAAAATTGTCTTTTGGTATTTTCGAAAAATAGTTCCAAGATACCTTTTGATATTTAAAAATAGAAAACATGTTTTACTGTACCCATATAATTTATGGCATATATTTTTATTGCCTATATTGCTGGAATAGTTAATAAAAACTTAATTATTAAAACCATAATCTTGATTTGTCAATGGTCCTAAATTTGTTTACATGTAGAACTATGATCATTTTCCTTTCTGGTGATTTGCTAATTTGCCAGAGGGTGTTTTGAGTCAATCCCATAATGCATCAGTTTTGGGAAATTTCACCTCAATAGGGTCATGTGATCACATAAAAATCCTATTCTTAACACATAAAAACCCTGACTTTAATGCTCATTTTAGCCCACAAAGTGTTAGTACTTTTTTGCATGATTATGAAATGTCTTGAGGTTCTTAAACTTTTGGAACACTTTTTATCCCTAAGTACTGACATGTGTTTAGTAGAGTACGGTATAGGCAGATTGCTATGCATCATGGGATTGATTAAAAACACCCTCTGCTAAATTGCTAAGTGCAGAAAAAAAATGTTACGTGAGTGCAAGAAAGCCCCAAGTGCAATAGATGTTATGTGATACATCTGTCTGCTGCCATGTATAACTCTAAATTTAACTTTCCTTGAGTCAGTGGCTCTTCAAATGGTTCTACAGGCAATTGTGTAGCTCGAAGAACCATTTCAAGAGCCACTGACTAAAGACATGGCATAATAGTATGTGTGATGGGAGTTTGTGACAAATGACAGCTATTGCACTTATGACCTTCTTGCATGCAGATGACAACATATCTTGAAACTAATCTTTTACTTAGTCTGAATGTCCTGGCCTCCCTTCATAGAAAATGGCAACCTTTAGTTTTGAAATTATTTGCAAGCCATTCATTTTACAGAAATATAAACTTTACATTTCCAAAGAGACAAACACATCAATATAAGAAAACTCACTCAGTTCAACCTGTATCTGGTCAAACGCTACTGCCTGGGCACTCCCTACAATCTCCTCTAGAGTGATCTCATAGATATGGCCTGGATTCAGGTTAGGAAGGGTTGTCTCTGGTATTTGTCCTCGTGGAAAGATTTGGAAACCTCCTTGTGCAGCATTTGTTGTTGATTGCCATCTTATCGCCAGTTGACTATCAGAAAGTACATAATCAGATGGTGCACGTGGTACCTCCAAGGTTATACTATTTGTGCTTGTTTGGGTTACTATAATTCCCGCTGTTAAGGGAAAAAAAAGTTTAAGATTATACTAATAAAAATACCTTCAAAACTTTCAGCTGTCAATTCACTAATATCAGTGCTAGTTTATATCATTGAAATGCGAATTTCAACTTGATGGTGTTTTTAAAGGGGTCTAACTGTAAACCCAAGTTTAAAATGCCTAGTTACCAAAGTAGGGGGAAAACCAGGTCAATGGATGTTGACCTTTTATGCCCTCTACATTGGTAACCTATTATGTCTGGAATCAAATCTGAGACGTGTCGCTCTGCGCCGAACGCAGTGAGTATTTGCGCCGAGCGTAGCACGCAACAAGGTACAATTGACCTCTGCTGAATTGGCCAATCGCGCTTTATGTATTTACGTTACTAGGACGCTTGTTAAGTACTGGCCTATAGGTCAAGTGCAGCTGTGCATACGCGGTCAACGCAACAAAACATTTTTACGGACGCGGTCTACGATTGTTGACAGACATAAAGTGTATAAGTTTGTGTACTCCGCCTTGTGATAGCGTTTGTGGTGGAATTTTTTTGCCAACATTCTGGTCATTGGGGGGGGGGTACATCAAAAACACGACCACATAAGGGGCAAAAAAATTAAAATCGGTCGCACCAAATCAAAATTGACGGTGAAAAATAATTTTGGCATGCACACCCAAATTCTCCCACCAAAAAATAGAAAAAAGAAAAACACAACATTTCCAAAGCCTTTACATTAAAAATTTGGCTTATAAGAGGAGAACATGAAATACATTTAATTGCTGAAATAAAGATTTAAAAAAGTTAGCTCGAATACGATTAAGGGGCAAATCAAATTTTGAATAGCGAACCAAAATCCTTTATTATGCTATTAGATAATACGCCATGGCCGATTTGATTTTTTTTCCACCAAAATATTGCCGCAACTGATATTTAGGCCCCCCCCAATACATAAAATTTTGGGCAAAAATAATTACAGTTTAAAAAAGGCCACCACGAAAAACAAAATCCTGGGTCCATGAACCCCACCCTATACACTAAGTGTTAAGACCGCAAAGTATTCCTATTCTAATCCAATCATTTGCATTCAATATTATATTTGTCTGTTTATTAAACTATATAACTTAAAAAACTTTTTCGGCTGCAGATAGTACAAAACTTACCTTTTGGAAGCCTTATGTTAGACATATAAGGCCAAGAAAAAAATGTTTGTCTCAGGAGACCGTTGGGCATTTTGTTTTAAAATTGGGTCTTTTTTTTTTTTAAACTTTTTAAGGACTATTTGCTCACTTTAAATTTTTTTGCCCTACCCCCACACCACCTACAGCTTTTTACATTAATACTGATTTCAGACAAGTCAAACATATTGCTGATGAAAGGCAACGTTTGCAGACAGAATTCTATGAATGGGGGTGTCACACCCAGCCTCCCTCTTGGAATGGCCCTGATATTTATACCCACTAAGGATAATAGGCTCTAACTACCACATACCATTGGGCTGTCTTCAACTACATGTTTATTGTGTCAACTGTCATTAAAATTTTGGACCTGAGGTGACTATTATAGTGCTAGTTTTGCAGTTATCAAGGGACAATAGTAAAGTAGAACTTTGAGGTTCTCGGCTTTCGTGCTCACTACATTCAAAGGGTTTATTATATTCGACGAAACGAAACAAACGGGCTCAGTGCGCCCACTGGATTACACGCTTTATTCCAGGATCGCACATTTTACACTCTGACAGAATAAAGCGTGTAATCCAATGGGCGCACTGAACCCATTTCGTTTCGTCGAATATAATAAGCCCATTCAAAGAATATAAGCTGTGGGCCACTCCATAAATAAATTAACCTTTTAGTGACACATACACACAAACATCCACACAACAGATTGCAAAGTGGCCCTGCCAGCTATGCTGGTAGCCCATCAAAAGCAGATAATCAGTTCAATTAACCAGCAGGGAATCTCTGAAAGGATTCTAAAGAAAACAAGTGTGCCACCCAAAATGTGAAATGAAAAGTAAAATGTGTAGCTCAACATTGAAAGAGCTTGTTCTGATGTATGTCTACTGTGTTCTCTACTTGGTATGAGAGCCTGGCACTTACACATACAAAAATCAAAAGATAAATAAGCAACAAGAAGGGTACACTTTGAGAAAACCAAAAGCCTAAAGGTCTGTTCATACTTCCACTGCTATGCAGTGCAGTGCTGCTGCACTGTTGATATATCGATCACTTTCTGCTGCAACTTGATGCAACCCACTGCAATGCAAGTTGAAATGAATTTAACTTTGTTGCAGTACTACATTGCAGTAAGGAAATAACACAACAGCCCTAACTTTAACTGCAAAGCCTGCCAAGGAGGGAAATGTTTTATATCAGAGACTCAAATACTTCACAAATAAATGTTTTGTTCTAATTTAAATTTTCATCTTGGGATAAAGACTCAATCAAGGTCAGTTTTTGGATAAGGCATAAAAAAATTGTTTGTTTGGCGTAACCCGACCGACCCTAAAAAAACCTGCCGACTCAATAGTTTTTATGCAAATAGCACAAAATACAAAAAAATATTCTGCCGACCGACCCATTATTTTCATCCACATTAAAAAAATATTTTTTTTACCAACACAAAGATGAAAAAATAACAAAACAAGACAACAAAAGCAACTACAACAAGTAAAATAAAAGATCTTTGCTATGTAATTGAAAAAAAAACTTTAAATAGTAGCATCTTGTATTCATTTTAGAGTAAAACATTGAAAAGATCTAAAAAAAAAAAAATCTGACCGACCCTGATATTTTTTTCTCCGTTACGCCAAACATATTTTTTTATGCCTAATAGGGAGTCCCAAAGCATAATATCTTGGTACTGTGTTAACACATACATTATGTACAAGCCATAAAGAGTACCATACTATTTATAATTTGGATGTACTATTATGAAAATAGTAACAATTTCAATTCATATCTGGAATCATGTGATACACTTTTAACCAATCAACAGTCTTAAATTTATTTTTAATTAAGTATACAAACACTAATAAGCCTATGTCTACTCCAATGTTAATGCAATTAATGCTTACCTGCAGTGTATACGGTTGTTGCTGCCCGATCACTTGTTTGTTTTGAAGCCTCTTTTCCAACTACTGATACCACGCTTATCGAGTAAGTCTCATCAACTGATGGAAATGACAGCTGTGCAACTGTAGATGAAGATGCAGATGCATCTACTCGTATTGGTTGACCATCATTGAGAGTCACCAAGAAATAATCAACGAGGCCACTACTAGGATGTGCAATATTGAATGTAGCAATATTTTCGCAATCGTCAGGTAACCTATTGAGAAACGACACACTCTGTGGTTCTCTAGGCACTGAAAAATAAAATCAAACAGCTGATAAAATAACATATAACATAACAAACAGGACTTATATTTTGAAAGGTGCCTTTTCACATAAAGATACAAAGTGCCTTTATGAGTAATATGACTGAGAGGTGAGTTTTGAGCATTGACTTAAACTTATCAACAGTATATTGGCACTATGAATGGTGATGGGAGTCTGGTTTGATGGGTGTCCATAGCTTTGGAGCAGTCACTGAAAAGGCTCTGTCACCAGCACATTTATAATAATAATAATAATAATGAACACTTATTGTGTGCTGGTATCCATCAAAAAGATGCTCATGGCGCAGTGACACATCAATGCAAACCAAAACAAGCAGCAGATAAAGAACAAACATAATTACATGTACAAATAATAAACCAAAATGAAAGAAATGATAGGTTTGTCATGATCACCAGCACTGGACATGACAAGAACAATAATAAAAGGTGAACAGTGCAAGTTAGAATGACAAAGCCATCATTTTTACAATGAATTCAAGTACACGTATGTAACAAAAGTAATCAAAAATCAAAATGATTAGAGTCAGAACTTATGATGAATGTCTTAAGCATGGATTTAAAAGAATTCAGTGAGGAAGCTGATTTAATAAAGTCTGGAAGTCGATTCTAAAGAAATGGAGCAGCAAAGACAAAGGAACGGTATCTCCATGATCTCAACATCCGTGGTACAGAGAGCAAAGACCTGTTTCATAAATCACGAGTTGGTTTATATGGCAAAAGAAGATCTGAGATGTAAGAAGGAGCCACATCATTGGTTGCACAATAAACATACACAAGTATTTTAAAGACAATCCTGTGATAAATAGGTAACCAGTGCAGTTACTTTAGAACAGGTGAAATATGCTCCCTTGGTTTTGTGCGGGTAACAATCCGAGCAGCTATATTTTGTAAGCGAGACAGTCGTTTGATCTGAGTATCTGGAAGTCCAAAAAGAAGAGAATTTCCCATGTCCAGACGTGAAGTAACAATGCATGCCTGTTCTTCAGTGCATTATTATTGAGATTTTCCGGATAAGTCCAATTTGTCCTCAGATGAAAAGTAAGACACTTTATGTGTCCAAAGAACACAAGAGTATACATGGTGGCTAGAAAATGTAACAACATAAGCTAATCTTATAATAATACACGTTCCTCATATAACTACAAGTTGCCCCTATGACATGTAGGGACGAGCGGGCGGGCCTATTCTCCCCGCACCCACAGGGGTCCCTTTAGTTGCCTTTTAGGACATGCATAGAACAGTGGGACTTAATTCAACCCCGAACCGCATGATGCATTGTGAGACACTGTCCTCCTGAATGGACATCCAGATACATCTGGATTTCATCATCATATTTCATGGAGTTACGGAGGAATAAACCACCTATAGTGTGTGGTAACTTGACAATAGTCACAAATGTCTTAAATGTATGTTTAAATGTAATAGGATATAGACATGCAATGAGAGAGTTTTTGAAGCACCCAAATACTGTGTCCTAGATATACAATGTGTCATGTCACAACAAGATGTATTTTGAAAGACATGACAATGGCCCTCCAAAAAATAATAAAAGGAGGCGACTGATTCTCTGTTTTGAACTACATGGTGTTCACATTCACCTATATTTTTTGATGCAATTACCATTTGAATATTGAACTTCTTTATTCAAGTACCAATCCCCTATTTCAAATATTCAGAATGGCAAAGAGGAAGAGAACTACTAGGTCTGTGTTTCTTCTTGCCATAGTTATGATCAATATTAAGTATACAAGGTTGATTCCACGTATTATACACATGCATAGTGTAGCCATTTCGTATAAATTCTTAACTCAAACATAGGTTTAGTGTAGTTATGGAATATACAAACATCAATTTTGTAACTAAGTAGCCCCTTGTATACTGTTAAATAGATGGTGTCATCTTTACCCAAAATGGTACCATATAGGGTGGACTTTAAATGTTTCCTATTAGCTGGCTATTGAGCATGTGATGTCTTCATGGTCTTGAACCTTAAGTAACAAATATTTTGTCTTCAGTATCACTTTATCCTACATAAAGAACCACAATCTGTTGAATAACCAATTTGAATCATGCCCCCATTTCCTTTGTTTGATTTGACCTACTCATAAAAGTGAAGACATTACATATGTTGTGACGTAACAACTTATGTTGGTCATGTTAATTATTAATGCTTTAATTAATATTTCCTAAATATCTGGGATAGCCAATTGTGATTAAAAGGAGGAGAATTATAAAGTTCCTTTAAATTACTCTCAGTTACCCCAAATTCTAACCTCTACCTTGTTTTTGTGGGATATATGTGAGCGCATAAATAGCTGAACATGCCAAGAAGTGGTCAAGATTTGTTACCTTTTTAATTAACATCCAATTAACTATTAATTAATAGAAAAAATTTATAGAAAAAGGAGAACACAGTGTCCAAAGATATCATTCCTTCATTACATGTTGAGTAACATCCGTACAAGAGTAATGACTACAAGATCCGATTTTATCCTTATTAGGTTGCTTTTGGTCCTATATAACTTGTGGGGTATGTTAGGATAACCAAACTTGTTACGAACATGCAAAAATCTGATTTTTGATAGTTTTTTTTTATTTTATGGTTGAGCAAATCACTAATAATGCCTTTAACTATTGTTTTAACTATCCATCATGCTTGCTGCTGGAGAAGCAGGGGAAATAAAGGAATTTGAACTACAGGCCTACAGGCCAAAAAAATCATTTGTCTCAACTTCTTTTGGCTAAAAAAAAATGTGCTGTGCTATTTTTTTTTACAAAAATGAGCTATGACCTATGCAATTTTTTTTAAAGAGAAGTCAAAATCGCAAAACCGTCAAAATTTAGCATGAGGGTGCATTTCAAGATTTTTCACTAATGCGTTCTCATTTGCTGTTTTAAAATTTACAACCATGAAGATGATCACAAATTTTAAAAGCTCAAGAAATTTAAGTACTTTATTACATATAGTACTGTCTGCAGTGCTCATTTCAACTTTCATTTGAATGCTCCCACTGAATTGTAAACAAAGAAAGTGCATTGACCCCTGTATATTTGAATAGGAGCATGTGAGGAACATTCAAATGAGTGCTACATGCTAACTTAATGAGAATAGAATAGAATGCTCAAAGTTTGTTACAATCTTTGTAGCTGCAAACCGAAACTTGAATTTTGCGGTTCTCGGCTTTCGCGCTCACTATATTCAATGAATATAAGCTGTGGGCCGCCCAGCCTATCTTACAACTTCACCTCACATGACCTTTGACCTTGGCATATGACTTTTGACCTCATCAACAAATGAGGGATCCCATATTGTACCTAGGACTCAAGTTTGAACTTCAGCTTTTCAGTGTAGATCAATTTTACATTTGTAGCCTATTTTTCAACTTGACCTCACATGACCATTGATCTTGGCACATGACCTTTGACCTCATCAACATATGAGGGATCCCATGGTGCACCTGTGACACAAGTTTGGTTCCAATTGAACTCAACTTGAACTCAAATTGAGGTCAATTTAAAAAAAACTTAACAATTTAGTGACACACACACATACACACACTCTAAGGATTGCTAAGTGATCCTGCCAGCTCTAGTTGGCGGCCCACAAAGAAGTGAATGAAAAAGTGATATTGAAAAAGTGTTAGTGAAAAATCTGAAAAAGTGCCCTCACACTAAATTTTTTCCTAAAACGTCAATTTTTAAGAAAACCCAATGTCCTATTTCCAAGCAACTTTCAAAATCGGGTATTTTGAGATCATTTATTCAAACACTGAATGCCTTGCAAAATGCCTGAAAAAAATTAGAAGAGTTTGCTGCTCAAATCCACTCCCACCACAAAATTAAGGAACATGGCACAAGAGGGCGCTGCACTTTTTTCCAGGACCCGAGACATAAACGTTTGTCATTTCACATTGAGATAGGTATAATAGAATACAAAAAAGCCCTAATGAAAAGCAAAAAATGACCCATTTATAGTCCACTCCTAGTAAAAAGATGTTAGGTCACAGTTTGCTAAACAACTTTTCTTTCATATGATTTTTTTTCATCTTCGTTTTCCTTTTGAAAAAATGATGAAATATAGGGTCAAAGTTAATTGGACACACAGAAGAACCTCTAAGTTTATTTATTTGTGAAAGAAGATAGGTAATTTGTGTTCTAATCATGAAAAAAATAGGTTCATCTAAATCGGGGTGGTGATATAACACCTGAAATCTTTTCAGCTGCATGGATAATAACAATGACTCTGCAGTTCCATATAATTAAAAAACGGAATTTGAAGTGCTTGGTCCTCTGCATACCGAGCGGATTTACTTATCAATAACACCATTATTTACTGGAGTCAATGAATCACGGTGTACATCCATTGGTCACTGATATTCAGGGCAAAACTGAGATGACATTTAATTCATTTTCCAGAAAATGTGCACATACTAGACATGAGAACATGCGAAGAACTGATTCTTATAATTTTAGAAAAATTATTTCGGAAGAATTATGTACTTCCCAGGGGTGTGCCACCTTGGTCCTTATTCAAGCATCTTTTTCTCTTTGGTCCCATGGCCTAGAAGTAGTTTCTTTATTAAAATGTGTCATCAGAAGAAAACATAACACAAACAATAGCTGCTATAGCAAGCCCAGGGAATCAACTAAGAGCAGACCTGCACTCATTAGAGGTCCCAGGAAATGAGATGATAAACCTACTCCAAATCTTTATGGGACATTCCATTCCAATAAACAGGGCCAGAAAAAAGAATACACTACCAGTGACATCATTAGTGAATTTATTGATTTTCAGTCAGTGTCATGAATAGATTCACACCAGTCACCTGGAATTTTCTATTACTCTCTGAAAAATCAAAAGTTTCACTAATGATGTCATCACCAACCCAAATATTGAATGCTTTCGGTTCCCTCCTTGTAGACTTGACACAAACCACATCAATTCTATTTGTATTTCCTGGGACCTTTAAAAGAGGTAAGTGGAAAGCATGGTTGACCAATTACCGATAAAATAGTACTATTATTGCGCATCACAGGCTTCCGTGTGGTGCAATACCGTGGTGTTACTAGCACATGGAATAGGTAGAAAACCTCAAGAGAAATGTCAAGGAATGGGACTATACATCAGAGAGGAACAACCTTATGTCAAATGCAGAATTTTTGAAAGCAGGAAACAGAGAAAATGTGATTTCAAACTCAGATATAATTGACCAGCTAATGTATACTTGAAAACTGCAGATACAAAATGAGCACAAAGAACCTGTTACCAGTAACATCACAGTGATGGGCATTCCAATAGGTGTATGGATCATAGGTAGGGTCCAGGAGAATCTACATTTGGAAAACCGGATTTCCGCATGCAATGTTTTGGCAATTCCAAGTTTTTCTGTGCACCTATAAATCGTCATTTTCCGCCTCAAATCCACTCTGAAAATGTGCCCAATCCACATAATCATGCACCTAGAATTATCTTGAAAAGATTCCTAGTAGACAACCACATCCAAGTTACAGAATGTAAATAAATAAATAAATCAATCAATCAATCAATCATGATGATAAAAATACAAAAAATGTTGCCTAATTCCCTACCCAACCGCCTTTAAAATGATGCATAAACTTGAAAGAACTCAAATATGCCGCAAGCGTGTCAATCATGACCTATTTAACACAGTGACACTGTGTATAGCACTTTTGTGTTTCCTGATTGAGTATTTACTTAAAGCAACTACCTCACCCCCATGTATTAAATGGATTAAACCAAACAACCCAGGAAACAATAGTTACAATTATATGTTAATTAACAAGGTAATTATGTCCGGATCACTTTTTACAAATCATTTTAAAAATACTGCAAATAAACTTGCATTATCCCACTAGCAAGATTGCAGTGGAATTGCAGATTGGAACATGACCTCAGATGACCTTTCACCTTGGTCCACGACCTTTGCCATCATCCACACATGAAGGAATCCCTATTGCACCTTAACCCCAAGTCTGGTGTAAATTGGACTTCAATTTTTCGAAGGAGACATGAAAAACTGGCATACATATACATATGGACATGAGCACTATCACAAAATCCCCCCTCTGCTTTTCAAGCCAGGGGGATAAAAATGGCAACCCTAGATTTAAATTCTAAATAAATCATTGTGTGTTTTAATTGCTAAAATATGTCATTGAATGCAAGATGGCCATCAGTATGGCCATGTGACCATGTGGAGAAATTTCATGTGAAATAAACAGTGGATTATTTAGAATTTTAACTGGTATTACAATTTTGTGATTAGATATTACATGTGCATTATAAATTACATGTGGTCATGAGCTGAAAAGTCATAAATGGTCAGTATATAGCTTTAACTAAAACTTAGAACTGTCTTGGGGAATTTTCCAGGCCGTTCGTTCCCAATCAGCTTAACGGTAAACCAGCTCAGTTCAACTCATCTTGATCATGCGAAACAGACTAGCTAAAATCTTTTCTAATCATGATTTCATACTCCATCACGCATTTTACCGATGGATAGAAAGGTTGGACTCTCAAGAGCTAAGGTTGGACTCTCAATGTAGTCTAATTTCTTTTTGTTATTTCAAAGGAATATTGCTGTTATCATAGTCTGAAACGTCCACTAATCTCAAGTTCATTTTTAATTCTCACCACATCTTCCATTAAAGCCACTATCAGTGATTTCTTCAGTGTAAATAAGTTGTGCCCCCTATTTTTCATCAAAGTCCATTTTTTTGCACTGTTGTACTGGAAATGGTTGGAGTAAAGACCCCTGTAAGTAAAGTGTAACACACTGCGTTTGTCATGAATTATGATATTTATGCTTTGTTTACCAATAAAAGTCAGGATCCAACTTCTTTTTAGGTCTAAAAATAGTCGTAAATGGCATCTTCGCGACCGCTTTTAAATGCTTAAGTCTCTTTTTTCACAAAGAACAGTAATATAAGGTATTGATATAATCCAACAGTAGCAATTTAGAAACAAAATTGGCATTTTGAATTTGGAAAAAAATGACTAATAGTGCTCTAATGTACAATAATATAGAAAATACAATATAATAATAATAATAATAATACAATCGATATATAAATGTGTGAGCAATTCTATTACAGAAAGTAACTTACGAGTTCGGCCTCTTATTTCTACCGTATTATCAGCATCAATTTGGGTATCTGATGTTATATAATGTTCCAGGCTGCAAATTTCTCAAAATAACTTGATTATCCACAGTACCGCCTGAATTAGGAATGATATTGCCTGTGTTATCCACTCTCTGGTATGTAATAGCACTGAGTGGCAGCGTAAAGCCCGATGTAAAAACCAAGTAGTCGGAGCCTTTTACATCAGTATTGAATCCATACCCTTGGTCATCTGCAAAATAAATATGTGTTATAATTACTGCCTATTTCAAAATAAAGTGGCACTAATTCTTCCATATTAATAAAATATAAAAACAAGTACAATATTTTCATGATATATAGATAATCTTCTGTGAACCCTAACTGGAAATTGAACTCAAATTGGATAACAAGTTGTGGTGTCTAAAATTCAAAATTTTGATCATTCTGTTACAAAATGTTGCTACAAAATTTAAAGTTGTGACAAAAGTTCTCAAAACCTTAGTTCAAATTAATTCAAATTTCAAATTCCAATGGGGGAAAGCAGCATGTTGTAACATGTTGTTAGTAAAAGCCCCACATTGTTTTGTACACTGTTGTGTGAACCTCTCCTGCGTGAAGTCCAGGGGATAACAAGGGTACTTGTCAGAGGGGGCAATTTCCTGGTTTTGAGGGGTTTTTCCCAGTTGGAAGGTTGCTTTGAAGAGATTTTCCCAGTGAAGGGTGCTTTGAGGCAGATTTTCCAGGGAAGGTGCTGTGAGGAGATTTTCCCAGGGAAGGTGCTTTGAGTCCTCATTTCTAACTACAAATTATAGAAAACAGAGTCTGGGACTTGACAGGCCTTTATACGGCTTACTTTCCAGTACTCTTCCACTCATGATATGTTCATGTATACAAAATATTTATATATCATTATTGTATGTCATATGTTATACCGATGTATGATTGTGGATAAATTAAGTATGTATTATATGTTTGAGGCAGATTTCCAGTTCAAGGTGTTTGAGGCATCTGATTTTCACAGTTGAAGGTGCTTGAGGCAGATTTTCCACCAGTTTGAGGTGCTTTGAGGCAGATTTTCCAGTTGAAGGTGCTTTGGACAGATTGTTACCATTGAAGGGCTTTGAGGAGAGATTTTCCCAGCTGAAGGTGCGCTTTGAGGCCAGCTTTCCCAGCATGAAGGTGATTTGGAGGAGATGTCCCAGGTTTTTGAAGGTGGCTTTGAGAGATTTACCAGTGAAGGTGGTTTGAGGCAGATTTTCCCCGTTGAAGGTGCTTTGAGGCAGATTTTCCCAGTTTATGAAGGATGCTTTGAGGCAGGGATTCCCAGTTGAAGGTGCTTTGAGGCAGATGTTCCCAGTTGAAGGTGCTTTGAGGAAGATTTCCCAGTTGAAGGTGCTTGAGGCGATTTTTCCCAGTGAATGCTTTGAGGAGATTTTCCCAGTTGAAGGTGTTTTGAGGCGTTTCCCGTTGAGGGTGCTTTGGAGCAGATTTTCCCAGTTGAAGGTGCTTTGAGGAGATTTTCCCAGTTGAAGGTGCTTTGAGGCAGATTTTCCCAGTTGAAGGTACTTTGAGGCAGATTTTTCCCAGGTGAAGGTGCTTTGGGCAGATTTTCCCAGTTGACGGTGCTTTGAGGCAGATTTTCCCAGTGAACAGGTGGATTGAAGCAGAGTTTCCCAGTTGAAGTGCTTTGTGGCAGATTTTCCCAGTGAACAGGTGCTTTGGGCCAGATTTTCCCAGTTGAAGGTACTTTGAGGCAGATTTTCCCCGTTGAAGGTGCTTTGAGGCAGATTTTCCCAGTTGAAGGTGCTTTTGAGGCATTTTCCATGAATGTGCTTTGAGGCCGATTTTCTCCCTGTTGAAGGTGCTTTGAGGCAGATTTTCTTCCCAGTTGAAGGTGCTTTGTGGCAGATTTTCTCCCAGTTGAAGGTGCTTTGAGTCAGATTTTCCCAGTTTAAGTTACTATTGAGGCAGATTTTCCCATTTGGGGTGCTTGGAGCAGATTTTCCCAGTTGAAGGTGCTTTGAGGCAGACTTTTCCCCATTTGACGATGTGCTTTGAGGCGATTTGCAATGGTTGGAGGTGAAATTTTCCAAGTGAGCCAGGCAAAAAAAGGCACTGAATTTTAGTATGATTTCCAGGTTTTTCTTCCCCGGTCAAAGCTCTCTGGGGTGGCAATCTACCCCTACACCCCCCTCCTGATATGCTACTGGTAAGCAGTTCTTTTACCTTGATAATCCCACGAATTTTAACCCTTACAACCCTGTATCTAGGGTACATAAAAAGTGTGAAAATTGGGAAGCCATCTCAAACAACACTGACCTAAGATTAAGCTTGTTGGACTCATGTGCATGCACTTTTTATGTTATTCCAAATATGGTCAGGTTCATACTGCACAAAATTGAAAACAAAAGCATCAAAAGCGTGGTGCATAGTAGACTGCACATGTTTTAGTGTTTGTGTTTCCTAATTACTTTTTACCCACCCAAAGTTCTGAGCAAGTCATGATGAACCATTGTAAATACCCATTTGTTTCAGCAAAGAGAAGAAACAGCAAATTGAAGAATTTTTCAAATAATGATAATCAAATTTTCACATAGGGAATAGAAGATGAGATTTTTTGTTTTTGGAATCTTAGATGTGTGGGCATCCAATATTTTTTACTTATCAGTGGGGTGATTTTTATTTTCAGATTTTTAAAAAAAAACCCTCCATGCCCCCTTAATATTTAATGATGCATTCCTCAAAGTGCTTATTTACAGCTTTTGTTATTATAATCGGAGCAATAATTTCTTGGCCAAGTTACTAGGTATGCCCGCTTCCCCGCCAAAACGGCGCACCACTGGGTTGCATGTACATGCATTTCACGCAAGAAGCAACGTGCGAGTGTGCCATGGCCAAGAAATTATTACTCAAACTATACTATAAGAAAGTCCCTACAGACTAACCAACTTCATCATGTGAATGCAAGAAGGTCGTAAGTACAACAGCTGCCATTTGTCAGAAATTCCCATCAAACTATTATCAAGTTTTTGGTTGGTCAGTGGCACTTGAAATGGTTCTTCAGGCAACACAATCACCTGAAGAACCATTTCAAGAGCCACTGACTCAAGGAAAAATAAATTCAGTTTTTCGCACAGAGCTGGAATAAACCAAGAGGGGAATCTCGAGTGTTATTGAATAGGGCCAGCACTTACCCGATTTCTCTCAAATTCTCGCGCGCCATCCTGTTGTGCGCAACCAGCCGCGCTCGTGGCTGTTACTGCACAAGCACAAGCACCTACAAATCTGTGCGTCTCGCATTATGTTTATCGATGTTGCATTTCCCCAGTGGGTTCCATTGTCCGATCGACCAATTTTTCTGCAATACTTATTTCGAAAATCAATCGAGGGAAGAAACCATGCATCTAAAAAAGAGTCCTGCATCCTAATGCACAAAAAGTCTCCTGATTACCCCTGTTAATTTTGCTTATAAAAAGAGATATTTTAGTCCGAGTGATAGCCTGTGGCATCGGTTTTATTGTTGTTTTCACTCGTAAATTGGTGACAACGTCAATACCGCGTGTTTCAATAAATATGCATAACCAATGATTTTCCAAATAACGACGATACGTAAACCAAATATGGTGGTGCCCAAAACTATGATAATGAAGTGCGTATGCTCATTATAATACTTTTGGGCACCTTGGTTACGCTGTTTCGGGAGAATCTTCGGGTCTGGGTTATATTTACGTCGTTGGTTTTTCCACAATACATGGCAGTACAAAGATATCACATGGCAGCTATTGCACTTACAGCCTTCTTGAATTCGCATGATGCCTTGTAGGCCTTTTCTTCTACACCATCACTTATTTAGCCCCCCGCCCCTTGCTTACCTAATGTCGACACAGAGTTTAAAACAGCTGGAGAACTTTTATCACCTGATGAATCTATTGACACTACACTAACCCTATAGCTAGTGCCAGGGTACAGGTCTCTGACAAATATTTCAAAGGTAATTCCATTTCCGTTCACCTCAAGAGGGCTTTGTTCCACCAGGCTATTAGTACTTTCATCAAAAACTGTTACCTGAAATATGACAAGAATTTAAATTGTAATCTCTGTACACATAATTAGGCTTCCCACATTTTACACAGTGTGATTTTTTTTTTAAATCTAAGAATTCATGATTTTGCTTGAGTGCCATAATTCACAAAGTGCAAAACTGTATAATTTTGCATAGTAGTTTGTGGCATTCCACTTTGGTAGCAGACATTTTGACACATCAAAATGGCATACACAGGTACAGGTTTATATTGGTCAAATCATCACCTTGCTAACCATTGAGGAAAAAATGAAATGTGAGGCCATCTTTGTTTTGTACTTAAACATTGTCACCCATGATGTTTGATCTTTCATTTTATTCTGCTTCTCTCTCAGTCCTGATCGAGTGTACTTTCGAAACATCTAACATACACATATTCTTTCCTTGCTTTGCAGGTCAAAGCTGATTGGTCCCCAAGTCCAGAACATAAATTGCCAACAAAATTAATTGCTATCAGATTTTTAAAATTAGCCTTCTTCCTCTTTCGGGTGCTCCTTTTAGGGGCCACCACCGCCAATCATCTCCCTCCGTCTACCTCTATCAGCCGTATCCTCCTCACCCAATCCAACTGCACTCATATCCTCTCTCACAACATCCCATAAACTTCCTCTTTGGTCCTCCCCATCTCTCTTACTGGGCAACTCCATCCTCAACATCTTTCTCCCTATACCCAGCATCCTTTCTTGGGACATGCCCAAACCACCTCCCCTCTCTCACTTTATCCACAAAGGCTGGTATTCTGAAAAGGAGCCTTACTTTAGACCTGGGTTTAAACCAGGGTTAGTCCTACATGAGTGGACCTTTTTTCCTTCCAACATACTCTAAAAATGTGCTGTAACGGGTGAGAAAATTCCTCATGATGGGCCGTTCCGGCCTGTCCATGGGGTATTTTCTCACTTGTTACATTTAACTTTCACAGTATTTTGAAAGAAAAAAGGTCCACTCTTGTAAGACTATCCCTGGTTTAAACCCCCAGGTCTAAAGTTAGACTCTCTTTCAGCATACCAGCCAAAATGTCCAACCTTTGCCGACTCTCTCACATACCATTTCTAATTCAGTCTATTCTTGTCAGTTGTCACACTCAATGAAAATCTCAACATCAACATTGCCATGATTGCCGGCCACACAAGTCTTATAAATTTTCCCTTTTAAAGGTGCAACGAGAGATTTCAAGTCATCCATATTTTCTGTGACATGTAGTGATTTCATAGATTAGATGCTCAACCATGTCAACAGATTCCCTACCTTTTATTTGGTTACAGATATAACTTAAAAAGAAAACAAAATGTGATTTATGTATACTTATAAAACATACACTGAATTTCGTATTTGCTCATACAAAATTAGAAATTTCACAATTTTGTACCAAAGAAACAGTTCTCAGCTTAATCCTTACAGGTGGGGATATTTTTGATATAAACCTTTGCACCAGTGCTAAAATCGGAATTTTCACATTTTTTCAGGACGCCTGTTATTTGAAATCTCGTTGCACCTTTAACCTTTTCAGGCACCATCTTGTTGCTAATCACTCCAGTCACTCTCCTCCACTCACCCCAAGCTGCTGCATGGCCCTTTCATGGCAAAAGGGCATAACTTGAGTTACACCCTTTTGCCTCGAAAGGGTCATCCTGCAAAAACAATGCATTATGGGATACTTATTTTAAAAAAATATTTTTTAGCATTATTTAGGTTCAACATTTAAAAAGAAAAATGTATCCCATAATGCATTGGTATTGCAGGGTGGCCCTTTCAAGGCAAAAGGGTGTAACTCAAGTTACGCCCTTTTGCCATGAAAGGGCCGTGCTTGCACTTCTTCTTTACTTCCCTGTTACAACCTTTATCACTCTGAACTGTTGGGATTATAGGCAGGTGACCTGATCATGGTCCGATTTTTTCCCTCCACATAAAAGCATATTACCAAAAATATCTGATTACAAATTTTGAGTTAAAACAGTACAGCCAAAGCAAAAATGTGTACTGAATTGGCCCATAGGACAATGCGTGTTTGTGTTCTACCACATTTGGAGATGTTTTTTCTTCACAACATCAATGGGAAGCATTTCCTATCCTGGGTCTTCAATTTCCATGGGGTAATGAGAAAAATATGAACTTTCTTCTGATACCCAATTCTCAATTTTGATGGAGTAAATAATGTTGTTGATCAGGTCACCCACCTTAAAACTCATTGATTGTGCAATTTGAACACCTTCAAGCATGTACTGTTTTGTCCTGCTAACTTTCATACCTCTTCTTTTAAATCACCTTCTATCACTACCCTCTCCTTACAGCTTATACTTTCTACTAACTCATCTACCTTACTCCAGAATTTTCTTTTTCCTCTATCTCACACCCAACTTGTTTGAAATATACACTAATCACAACCAATATCTCTCCTTCAATCTCTAACTTTAGTCTCATAATTCTACAACTTGTCTCAAAAAAATTGTGCAAGTGAAAGCACCCTATTTGACAATTAGAAAATACTGTTGTGACATGATACTTACATCAATGTCAAAGGCATAGTCTTAGCTTTCAAATGCCGTTTGTTCTGTTCGATTTGCTTGTTTTAATCTCGAGATATGTTTATTTAACAACGAAAGGGTAAAATCACAATTGTGTCAGTTTTACTAGGGAAGCTGAAGTTTATCCAATAATGCAACCTATTTATCTGCCCTAAGGATATTGCATATCCACCATTTTGATTTTTGACTAATTTTCCCAGATTTATGGACTTCCAAACCCAATACAATTTTTTTTCTTCCATTCTTAGAGACTTAAAGTAATCCTGAAAACAATATGCTTAAGTCACACCTTGAAGTTTCAGCAAACTTTCATTAAAGTGACGGAGAGAATTGCACTTGATCGTTTTTAGACAACCTTCCGAGAATGTTTCAAAGGAGTATTGGACAAACAAGCATGAACGAACCAACAAACCTTGGTTTGACTGGCCTCGACCTAATCGTCCCTATAGGAAAGCATGCTTTGAATTTCTGTCCATGCACGACAGAATTACAAAATCATCATCTACTTACATAAAGACGTCATTTCGCTTATTCACTTCAGTGTGATCTAATACATGGGTAAGCATTCCAAAAATATACAAAAGCCTGGGTTCGAAAAAATTTAGGGCGCTTCTCTTCTGTAAATTTCCTCATGGCTCTTTAAAATTTAGTAGTGATTGGTGCATTTTGAAAAAATAAACTATTTTTGGTTCAATTTTTTAGCACTCCGAGTAATTCTTTTACAATATTCTCTTTAATATAAGACAAGTTGGGAATGTGCTTGTCTTCAACTTTGTTATACATTTTTGAACAAGTGATCTAGCTGTGATGTACACGAAACCCCCATGTTGTATTCTGAAACCATATATTAATATTGCTACTTAAGAAAACAGACTTACTGGTATGATGAGCAGCTTATCACTACTTATGACACCTTCAAGACAATATAATTATTACATACTGAGCAATTATTCCAATCATTTCTAGTCCTCAATTATTAATTAATGTTTTTTTATTAAGTGTATTGTAAATGTATTTGGATATAACATATCTAATTAAAAATTTTTTTCTACAAAGTGGACAATTGTGATTTTACCCTTCGAAGAAAAAATCGTATGGGTTTTGAAGTCCATACATCTAGGACAATTAGTCAAAAATCAAATGGTGGATATGCAATATCCTTGGGCTGGATAAAGAGGTTGATTATTGGATAAACTTCAGCTTCCCTAGGAAAGTGGCACAATTGTGATTTTACCCCTTTCGTTGTTAAATAAAAACATATCTCGAGATTACAACAAGCCAATTTGAATAGAACAAATGGGCATTTGAAAGCTAAAACTGTTCGCCCTTGAAGGGATGTAAGTAATCTTGTCCAACATATTTTGTAATTGCCAAGAGAGCGCTTTTTCACACTTGCACAAGTTTTTTTAAAACCAGGCGGTATCACACAACCTTTTCACTTCCAATACATTCTTTCCACAACATTGAGGTGCACCCATTTTTCAATTCTAACAATTTTTGAGAATTTCAGAATGTGACTGTGAGTGTGGGTGTTGGTGTTTCGCCCACACTTTAAGCGAGGATAAGAACAGTTGACACATAACAAGCGAGAAAAATGACGAAGCAAGGGCTCCTCGCTTTGTTGCTACGTTTTTAGACCCCTCTTTGATATTGGGTACGTAGGAGTTTTGGAGTGTACTCCGCTTTGGCAATCCCCTCAGTACTTGTGTGAATGCATTTTTCATAGTCCGTGTTTTGTATTTGGTGCTACACAAGGGTGTGTGTGTGTGTGTTTAAAAAGTGTTGACTTTTAATGTGTGTGCATGTGTGGGCATGCATTCATGTGTGCTGCGTGTGTGGTGTGTGAAATTTCTGCAGATCTATACATCGTGGGGGTATTTGAAGTACAGAGTTACATTGTAACATGGGCTTATTTTGCATAGTGGGGGTGCCCCACATGAACGTGTTTTAAAACATCTAAAATGACATTGTGAGCTTAAAAAAAATATGAAGAAAAATACCCTCACTATGTTTCTTTTGTTTACTGGTGTTTGTGTGTTGGGGTGCACATCCCCCCCCCCCCCCGCGACACACACCGTATTTCATGGTCCCACTCCCTTATAATGCATGCTATACTAAAATCACATTCCCAATGCTTGATATACTAATTTTTATACCCCCACATGCCACACAATACACCACCATGTAGCTGTTTGTTGGTAGGTAAATGGTATGTGTGTGGATGAGCTGTGTGTTTATACTCACGTTTGTTGGTTTTTAACCTCATATCTTGAGGGGTACTCGATTGGACTACTCCCTTTCACGTTGAAACCCCATGTTTGCTGGTTATCTACAGCTAAATTTGCGACTGGTTCTACACATTCTGATCTGCAAAATAAGAAAAAATACAATTAAGATGACTGGCTCTTACTGTCACTTAAATTTGTCACACACATTAATTAAATTAAGTCTATCTGCCAATTCTATAACTGCCACTTGGCACTTTCACCCCGGCCCTGGGGTCCCGGTGCTAGCGGGGACTGCCGAATGTACATTTTGCTGTCGTGACACCCCCGCCTTTGTCCCCTCTAAAGTAGCACGAAATCCCGGGAGCCGTCTTGCAATTTTTTTTGCTACATCCCCCGCGATGTCCCGGCCCCTACTAGCCGGGCTTTCGGTGTGACAATTCCCGTAATATTCTCGGCCAATGGGGGCGGGGACTGCTTTAAAACTCTGTACAATCCCTGCTCGGTCCCCGGCTATGCGACAACAGTCTAGCTATAAAATTATACTACACTTTGGATTGCCGGAGTGTCCGAACCGAGCCAAATTTCACCACATCGGAAGTTATTTTTGAGAAACAAACCTCGTTTAGTTGGTTTGTTAAAAAAATCCACATTATCACGGCGATATCCGACCACTAACCTAGCAAGTATATCTACAACCCTGCATCATATCTGCCAACGGAAACTTTCAGCCAACAACAGATCCTCATGTTGATTGTCGTGTTGTCGCCTAACTCTGTGATAGTGACTTTCTACAATCACTTGAATATATGCCCATGCCGTACTCTGTCATTGGTATCAATATATTGCGACCCTGCCCAGGGTGAAGCACTCAAGCATCTCCCCTTGTTGGAATGCATGATGGATTGCTTATATGTCGGCAGATAACAAGCAAAAACTGCATAAAACACAGATATTTTTATTCTGCAATTTTTTGCTCCATGAAATTGTAATGGACTACTCCCCCTTTTTTGGAGGACGGTTTGCATCGTTCTGACAAAATTCTGAACACAACAATCACTTTTAGGAGGCATAACCAACAAGTCTCAGCTTATATCCTAAATTTGAGTTGAATTTTTCCATGTCAGCTTCGGCGAAACGAAGATTTTTTTGCATTCCCATAGTTACTTGGGCGCGCAATTGGAGCTATATCCCTCATGCATGAGACACGCCCTCTTGTGTGAGATTGGACAACCCGAATTATAGTTTAGCTGGGTATCCCTCCCGACACCGTCCTGTTTCAAGAGGGTTTGCCAGCTCGCGCGCATTTGAAATAGTGGCGGATTTAATAGTCGGCAGTTCAGCAGCTTCTGACAGGGCCCCCAGAAATATTGCTCTCAGGGCCCCCCTCAGACACCCTGCTAGTCGTCACTAAAGTGGCAACATGCGTCCGCTTCTTTACACCATGGTTACACGTGTACTAAATTTTGGTTGAGTATTTTCGTTCTTTATTTTTTGCCAAAACTTGTTATTTGTACTATGATTTTTCTCAAATAAAATAAATATTTAAACTTCCTTCGGCTGAGTCTGTGTGGGATTGGCGAAATATATTATATAATCTGGACAAGTTGTATTTCTAGGAGCCTGGAAAAAAGGGAAAGTTTATTATTTTCCATTAAAAGTTGCAATACACTGGTCCAAATTATTAGAAAAACAGTAGTTTGGGTAAATTTTTTCAATTACAAGACACATTAGTAAATAGGTATTTGCAACATTATGTTTGGCGTGAACAAAAAAGTTTTTCAACGCATTCCAAGATCTTATTGGGCCCAAGCCAACCAAACCCACTATCTATATTAAATGGTTACAATTTACTTAAATCTTTCTTCACATTTCCACATAAAAAAAAAGGAAATTTATGTGTCACATATAAAAATTAGATTTGTTATACTTTTAATTTATGTGAGCACTCTCAATTTCTCTCCCTGTTCTTCTAAAACAAAGGTTTAGACCCCAGGGTCGGGGACCTCAGCTCGGCGCGCCTTGCGGTAAATTGAGCTGCCATTACGCAGGAACCTGGACAGGCTGAACGGCACGGCGGTTCAAAAACTTCAATGAAATCCCATAAAATGGAAATTTGAATGGGAATAACACTGCCAACAACAAGTTCGGAAATCCGCGATTACATTTAATTTTGATTTCTAATATCTGAACATGTCGTTCAGTTCGAGAAGTATTTGAGCTAACAGAAGGTATTTTCATGAGCATTTATTTGTTTCCATTGCGATTCATATTTTCATTTTCATTTACAATGCCCATGTTTTATGCATGAAATGATAATATTCCGGCATTTAGCAAGAAATATCAATAAGCTTTCACTACCTACAATGTACGGTGA
>JAMKCH010000747.1:0-41030 GCA_023653785.1 Ophioderma brevispina
ATCTTTCCTGTAGTCACCTACTGTGAATCTGGCTGCTGCGTTTGGATTATATCAATTTGGTTTGTCTTTTTTGGGTGGGTTCCACACAGAAGAGGGCATATTCAACCTGTGTCTTACACGGCTTTGATTGCTTTTTCTTTTGAAGGCGGCCTTCACATGGTCCAAGATTTCTGCGGATCAATCCAAGTTGTTTTCGATTCCTTGGCACGAATAGATTCAACAATGTGCTTGGTCCAGAAGGTTTCTGAGGATATGGTGACACCCAGGTACTTCGTGGAACTCTTGGGGGATGGCCATCACCTTCATGGTGTTGTACGCATAAGTGAGAGGCTGCCGCTTGTTGGGATGGAAAGAGGACGCACTTCTTAATATTGAAGCTCATGCCAAAAGATTTGGCCCAGCGGAATACTCTCAGCAGATCCTGGTGAAGACGGCATTGATCCTTGGTATTCACGTGGCTGTAGATCACACTATCATCAGCGAATAGTCTGACTGTAGATGTTACCGTATCAGTGATGTCGTTGATGAATAGAAGAAAGAGAAAACAGGCCCAAGTACTGCTCCAGAGGAACCCCGGTGAGATACCCACTGGACACCAGTCTAGATTATGTGCCGTCGCCAACAACGCATGGGGACGATTGGTTAGGAAGCTCTTAGGGAGGGGTCATTATTTACGCCAGGGGGGAATGGAGGGGATTTGAGGGGGGAACCCGAAAAAAATTTTGTTACGGAGAGGGGAACGTTGAAATTTGTCATCAACGAGAGCGGGGGGAACATGAACTTTTAACTATGGAAATCAGCATGATCAAGGGGGGAAAAGTGAAATTTTAACGGAAGCGAGGGGGGAACGCGAAAATTTTTGCCGAAAAAAATTGAAAGCCTCCAATTCCCCCACCCCCCGGCATATAAATAAATTGACCGCTTCCCTTTAATCCAGTCATTGTTTTGCATCTCACCATAGGAACTTCAAGTTAGAAGGATGGCATGTATGCGACACTTCTCGAATGCCTTACTGAAATCGAGAAATAAGACATCCGTCTGACCATGTTTGTTGAGAGTGAGAGCCCACATCATCAAACTGCTTGGATTAAGTTGTGTCCACACGAAAGCTTCTTCGAAATAATGCTGGTATTGATGATGTCTGCTTGGTTACTAAGATGCTTCGCAAGATGGCCTGAGGATAATATGTTCTTGGATTTTACTACAAATGCTGTCAGACTAACAGGACTGTAGTTCTCTGGGTTGGTCTTGTCACCCTCTGTAAAATACCGTAATCGGGCCTTTGTCCAGTCAGATGGAATTTGCCCAGCATCATATGTCTGCTTGAACCACTGGTGAGCATCGGTGAAAGGTGAAACAGCATAGTCATGAGCATCCTGGCAGGGATTTCATCTGGACCACTTGCCTTGTGATTTGAATTTTGCATGAAGTTTGAAGGTGTTTGCGCATCCATTTCATCAGGGTCAAATCCTGAATGGGCATGGAGGGGAATGACTTTGTCCGGTGGTTGCTAATTCATCATTCTCTTAGGAAAAATGATTATTGGAAAAGGCTAAAACTGTCGTCAGAGCATTTGAACGCCCAGTCAAGTACACTTTGGGTTTCCGAGTGTGGGGGAGGGTGGGGTGTTGCGGGGAGTTGCGGATAGGGGTGGGGTTGTGGTTGCGGGGGTGTTGGGGAGGGTATATGGGGTGTTGTGGGATGTTGGGGGAGGGCGTGAGGTGTGCAGGGGGTTGGGGGTGGGGTGTTGGGGAGGGGGTATCTGCAATCCACTGTATCTGCTGCACAACTTTTTTTGGGAACACCCTGTATTCAGACAATTGCAATCTTTCTGCTGATCTGTCTTACCGCTATGCGCGAAAGCAGGCGAGACTTGTGGTTCGAGAACCGCCTTGTGTAATTAGAATTGGAATCTCAGATTGTACTTAACGGCAGGGCTGGAAATGCTAAGTTTATGTCCGTCCATGATAAAATAGTGCCACCTCAAGAAAATGACCTCTAACTTGACTTGCCTGAACCAATAAAACAATTAATGGATGAGCGTAGACACGTAGGGCCTATATGGCGCTATTTCCCGGCTATTTCTTATTGAAATGCCATTTCTAACACCCGTTGAATTATTATCGGAGATCTCCGATATTAATTATTCTAATTACAAAATTCCTTCGTTTGCAACACATAGACATTTTCGAGCTTTTAAACCATTCACAGGTATAGTTTATGGCAAACAACATACATTTCGACACTAATTCGCTATAGAAGCGCTATTACCTTTAAAATGGCGGCCATTTTGGAAAATTTGGTTATGCGAATTGCCATCACTTTTAATTTTGTCATCACATATTTTCATGAACTACACGACCCAATGATCGATTTTAGCTATGATTGCAAATGTTATTATTCCGGCCCTGGTTGTTAGAAATCTAAGGCCCTTTTTCACCTCGTGCTGCAGCACTATGAGGACATTTCCAGAAAGAAGTGCCCCTACTTTTGTTTGAAATTTTGAATGCTTACTATAATGTGTTAGATCACACTTGAAGTGAATAAACCGAATACACCATATTTATGTAATAAGATGACGATTTAGTATTTTCTGTCGTGCACGACAGAAAATCAAAGCACAGTTATTTATAGGGACGATTACAATAGTGGGCAAGTTCAAACAAAGTTTGGGGGTTTCTTTTGTACTTGTTTGTCCAATACACCTTTGAAACATTCTCAGTAGATGATCTACAACCGATCAAGTGCAATTTATGAGAAATTTGTGTTCTCAAAAAAATCTGTCACTTTAAGGGCACTATGAGTGATTTGCTAAATCAGAAAATCAAAAAAATCAAAAGTCAGATTTTTGCATGTCTGTAACAAGTATAGCTATGCTAACATATCCTACAAGTGCTAAGACTGAAAGCAACCTAATAATGACAGAATCCGATATTTTAGTCAATACTGTCCGTACGGACACTTAATACAACACGTAACTGAATGTAGAGTCATATCTTTGAATACTGCTGTTTTCTTCCTTTTCTTGCAAGATTTCAGTTGCAAAAAATAACTTATCAGAATTCTATAGACTTATCCTTCACTTTTAAGCTAATTTTGCAAATTTCAAATATTTTGACTCTTTTGAGTGAATCATGATAGTGTCTTTAAGTAGGTAGCTCTCTTTAAAGGCTGAACTCAGAGATTTAAAAAAAAAATTATGTGTGTGTATTAATTAAAAATAGTTGAATAGAACTAAAGATGGTGACCTAAAATGCTCAATTCCAAAGTTTGAAATGAATCCGAATGTTCATTTTGATGTATCCAGATCCAGAATTTTATTACAAAGTTGTATTTTCCATAATATGGACATCGATTTGAGCTTAGCTATTTCACACAGTGATTAGTATGTGGACAAGCATTATGTATATGTAAAAAATGGGATTTGTTAAAAAATTGAAGGCACCACCCCCCCCCCCCCGGGGGGGGGGGGGCACTCCTATCTTGGAAGCCACGCGTATGTAAGGCTGTTAAGACCCCCCTTTTCAGCATCGTTGTCACCCAAAGACCCCATATTTTTTAAAAATTACACCCAAAGACCCCATATTTTTTGACAATTTTACCACTGTCACCCAAAGACCCCTATTTTTGGAGACAATTTTCACCGGAAACCTTCATTTTTTAGAAAAATCTGTAAACCGCCAATGGCGGTATGGACGGATTGCTTTTTCTCCCTAGGGTATGTGCAGCTCTGGGGCGTTGAATAATATGGGTGTACATTGTGTATGTATAGTCTATACTTGACGCAAGAAGGTGGAGACCAAATAACAATTCCTTTAAAAAGGAAAGGGCGAGTCAAGGGGAAATAGCCATGTAAAAGGTATGGGAAAGGATTAGTAAGATGACATTTTGTGGGAGTTTTTGCAAGTTGACTTATGTGATTTTTGGACACACTTAGCCGAGGTATACATGAACGTTATCGCTCTATTACATTTACGATTTTTAAAGGAAAAAATGCGACAAGCAAAATACAACAAATTACACTATTTCGGGGAAAACAATCAACGCTTATACTTACCCACCACAAGGTTGACCACTGCAGACTCACCAGAAGAACTAGAAGAAGCAATTGCATGCCGACGGACGTAAAGTATGTTATAGGATTCGGCACACGTACCAACGTGATCACTAACATTTTGTTTTAAATAATTATTTTAAAGCCCTTTAAAAAAATGTAAAGCTCCCACTTTCAGCAACATTGTCACCCAATGACTTCATATTATTTTCTTAAATTTTACCCCTGTCCCACAAAGACTTAAATTTGTCAAAATTTTAAAATGTTCACCCACGCCATTGCACTATTTCAATTCATATACAAACTTAGAACATTCGTTACTTCATGACATATTACATATCATTCCACCGTATTTACTCGTAAATATCACATTCTATTAAAAAGTGTCACACACAGGGGAAATGCACTAGTACTACTAACATGAGATCTGTCTGTCCGACTATGCGTTTTGAAGCCCCTTGATCTATGGCTATTAAAAAGTGTCACACACAGGGGAAATGCACTAGTACTACTAACATGAGATCTGTCTGTCCGACTATGCGTTTTGAAGCCCCTTGATCTATCGCTGATATTGCCCTGTATTTCTACTCTTTTGAACACTAATATCTTTTTGTAAATGTACGTTATTGAGTACATATCCATATGACGTTAAAATTGCACAACATTTTATAAACTATCACACATGTAGATTTTAGAGGATATAATCGGCACGAATATTTTCTGCAACACTACTATTTGAAAAGTAGGTAAAAACCCAAGCGAATAGAGCGGGTAGCCCGCAGGCTACCCTCGCCCAAAAAGTCCATAAGCCAGTCTGCCTGCATGGAAGGCACTTGAAGCTGAGTGGACAGTTGGACCCAAACCTCAACAAAACTCCATATCGAGCAGTTAGGCGGTCGCCTAGGAGCTTATCAAAGGCATAGGTCTAAACACTTTCAGTCTATAGACTAAAATTATATTGAGTTTGGCTACTCTAACTCATCTAGAAAAAAAGATTTGACTTTTTTCAGAAATGTTGACCTTTTTGACATTTCCCACCCCCTGTCAGACCCAGGGGAGGACCCTGGGGGAATGGATTACATGGTTAGTAGGGGCTTGTGTCCTCCCACAAGTTTGGGTACTCTAGCTCATCTGATGGAAAAAAGTTATGGCAAATTGTGAAATGTTGACCTTTTTGACATTTCCCACCCCCTGTCAGACCCAGGGGATGACCCTGGGTGAATGGATTACATGGTTAGTAGGGGATTGTGCCCTCCTACAATATATCTAAGTTTGGGTACTCTAGCTCATCTGGAAAATAGTTATGGCAAAATGTTTACTTTTTTGTGAAATGTTGACTTTTTTGACATTTCCCACCCCCTGTCAGACCCAGGGGAGGACCATTAGTTGGGGCTTGTGTCTTCCTACAATATATCTAAGTTTAGGTACTCTAGCTCATCTGGAAAAAAAGTTATGGCAAAATGTTTACCTTTTTTGTGAAATGTTGACTTTTTTGACATTTCCCCATCCCCCTGTCAGACCCAGGGGAGGACCCTGGGGGAATTAATGACATGGTTAGTTGGGACTTGTGCCTTCCTACAATATATCTAAGTTTGGGTAGCTCATCTGGAAAAAAAGTTATGGCAAAATGTTTACCTTTTTTGTGAAATGTTGACCTTTTTGACATTTGGGACTTCTGCCCTCCTACAATATATCTAAGTTTGGGTACTCTAGCTCATCTGGAAAAAAAGTTATGGCAAAATGTTTACCTTTTTTGTGAAATGTTGACTTTTTTGACATTTCCCACCCCCTGTCAGACCCAGGGGAGGACCCTGGGCGAATGGATTCCAAGATTCAAGATTCTTTATTTCCATAATATCTACATAGCATAAAAAACATAAAAACAACATAAAAAACAACAAAGAAATAAGAAAGACAATCATGGAGGAACAGTCAAAAGGCCAAGAAGGCCAGTGGGGACTGCCCCTTGAACATAACATAATTAACATGATAAACACATAATTGTAATTCTTCAGGGCTCCTCACCATAGAAAGCAACGACAACAAGATGTACCATTTAGACAAGTAGAAAAGAAGGGTGTGACGAAGCGAGATCTGGTGAGGAACACTCAAGAAACATGATTGAAAGGGCCCATATCCATGGTTAGTAGGGGTTGTGCCCTCTACAATATATATAGTTTGGATACTCTAGACCCTAATCTGGAAAAAAAATTATGGCAAAATGTTACCTTTTTGTGTTCAAGACAAACCACACTTACGTAATACGTACACACAACACGGTCCTTACATCCAGACATTGCCATTTCATAAGCCGGATTTCTACGCAAATCCGTCCAAAAATTCATAAAAATCTCACCCAAAGACCCCATTTTTTCGAAAATTTTGCCAATTTGTCATTCTAGTCGACTTTCGCCTTGCCTGAGCAGCGAGCGCGGCAGCCTGTTCAGAAAATCCCGCCTGAGTGCGAGCCTTACACCCATATCCATTTCATAGGTGAGTGCCCCCCCCCCCCCCCTTTTTTTTTTTTTTTTTTTTTTTTTTTTTGGGGTGCCCCCCCCCCCCCGGGCACCATCCTAGGGAAATCTGAGTCAGCCATAAGGGAACACAAGGAGATTTACCGAACGTTTCAGAGGTTTATTCCCGAGGGTTATTAAAGAGACATGAGGAGATTTCCAGAAAGAAGCGCCCCCAATTTTTCTCGAACCTAGGTTTTTTTTACATATTTGGAATGCTTACCAATGTATTATTTCACACCTGAAGTGAATAAGCCGAATACGCCGTCTTTATGTAATAAGATGATGATTTAGTAGTTTCTGTCGTGCACGACAGAAAGTCAAAGCACGGTTTTCTATGGGGAACGATTACGATAGCAGGCAAGTTCAAAACAAGGTTTGCGGTTTTCTTTTGCACCTGTTTGTCCAATAAACCTTCCAAACGTTCTCAGTAGGTGGTCTACAACCGATCCAGTGAAATTTGAGAGAAATTCATATCCTAAAAAAAATCTCCTCCTGTCACTTTAAGCAAACAAGTAGGGAAAAATAGTTCTGAACTTGCCTTCTGTTGAGAAGCATCTTGGATTTTCTGGTGTACACAACAGAGAGTGGAAATATTCTGGTTCAATGCATAGTCCAATTGGTATGTTTTAATTTACTTTTGATCCATCTTTCTAAGATAAATCGTTTTTGAGAAATCCTGGACACAACAATGATATCCTTAAAATTCACTTTTGAAATATCGGGGATTTAGTCTAGAAACACAACTTTTTAAGTTTAGTATATTTTAGAAATGCTCTTTTACTTTTATTATCAATTAGAAAGTAAGTGCTTAAATTTTCACCAATAATTGTGGAAGTTAGAGATCAAAAGCATATTTACTTTTTGAGATAAAGAGTTTTTAAAGTGAAAAAAAAATAAATATCGCAGCTTGAGAAAACAATAAAATACATAAGAAATTAATATCATAGGGAATTTCCATTTGCGAAGTTACATTTTCGACCGTAACTTTTGAACGGAAGCTGCGATTGTTGTCAAACAAAAAGCAATAATAGAAAGATATTTTTTTCCTTAAATTCAATTTGTAATTTTGATTTTTTAGCCTTCGGAAGGGGTAATTCCACCGTAAGGGATAGCTTGTGATTTTTACATTTATCACATGTCAGTGTTTAGCTTAATGGTTAAAGCCAGTATCATCGATTTCTTCACAATGTACACAAATCGCGCCCCCTATTTTTCATCAAAGGTCATTTTTGCACTGTTGTATTGGAAATTGTTGTAATAAAGACCCTTGTAAGTGGGTATTTGTCAAGATATTATGATTTTTATGCTTTGTTTACTAATAAAAGTCGGGATCCGACTTTTTTAAGGCCCAAAAACATTTATAAATGGCATATTCAAGACCGCTTTAAAATGCCCAAGTGCGACTCTGTTTTTCACAAAGAAAAGTAATATAAGGTGTTGATATGACCTAACACTAGCAATTTAGAGACAAAATGGGCATTTTGAATTTGAAAAAAAATGACTGATAGTGGCTTTAAGGACCAAAATTTCAGTTCAATCCAATTATTAATTTTCAAGTTGATTTATACAAGAATTTTGTGCAGTATACTGCCCCCTTAGACTGCAGTACATTATAGGCCTACATATTTTTTCAAAGTGAGATTTTATTCCAAAATATCTTAATACTTTTTAAAATAAAATGTGCATGCCCCAAAATCTCTTAATAAGCCTTTAACAAAGATGAAAGGTCATTTCCGAAAGAAAAGAAATGCTTACCAATGTATTAGATCACACCTAAAATATATAGGGGAAAATCGTAGGTTAACTCTCGTCTACCTGAGCCATTTTTGTAACATGTCTGTTTTTTTTCTGATTACACATCTGATTCCTATCAATTTGGTACCACAGGATAGCTTAGCGTTTCTTCTTTCCATTGGTATCAAAATAAGTACCAACATTCCCATTATGACGTCATAAGTTAAAGTATGAAAATACATGATACAGGGTGAAACATTGATATTTTGCAATTTTACTGACTCAGAAACATCACTAAATGTTCTGTGTAAATAAAAATAGTCATTTCCCATCATGTAAAGCATACCGCATGAAAATTTGGAATTTTTCCGTTTGCTGACATGCGAACTTTATGACGTCATTTTGAAGTAATGCTAGGCATGTTACTCATTTTAGGGGGGAGTCTTGTGGTCTCCCCTGTTAGTAACTGCCAAGCAGTGAACTCATCTCTACAACACCAAACACTGTTTTCCTTTAACATCCTTTCTTAAGTATACCCATATCACGACTAGATCTCAGCGCAGGCCTTCTCTAAGGTCTGACTTGACTATAGCGTCATTGAATGTGGAGGGTTTTTCCAATGCAAAATGTAACATCATTGCTGATTTGTGTAACAATCTCCAATGCGATTTCCTATGTCTGCATGAAACCCACAGAGGAATCGATAACCACCACCCAACCATACCAGGAATGGCCCTTGCCATCGAGAGACCACGTCGACAGTATGGAAGTGCTATATATGTGAGAACAGTACCGCAGTAGAACCAACCTCAATGTCTGATGACAACAACATCTAAGTCCTCACCATTGAGCTTAGCTCTGTCATAGTTACATCCGTCTTCAAACCTCCATCAGTAGACTTCAAGCACCCTCAACTCAGCCTTGGGAATTCCACCAAACCTCACTTCTTCATTGGCGATTTCAACAGCCGTAGTACCCAATGGGGCTACAATGAAACTAATAAAGACGGACAAGCTGTCGAAGAATGGATAGACAGTGAACACCTATGTCTCTTCATAGCGCCCGTTGGAAGAGAGGTTACAACCCGGATCTAGCTATTGTTAGTAAAAACATCTCTAACCTGTGTAGCAAGATTGTTCTGGATCCTGTTCCACTAACTCAACATCGACCAATCGGTATCCAAGTCAACGCTGCAGTAAGACAAAACAAAGTGCCTTTTAAGCGCCGCTTTAACTACAGGAAAGCAGACTGGCAAGGATTCACTGATGACCTGGATCAGAACGTGAAGAGGACTGCTCCAAAACCCATAACTATGACAAATTTGCCCAACTAGTGAACAAGACTGCCCGGATATTCATACCCAGAGGCTGTAGGACGGAGTATATACCAGGCCTTTCCAAGGAATGTGCTAGAGAATATCAAGAGTATATCACCATGTTTGAAGCTGATCCTTTTTTGGCTGAAACAACTGCTAAAGGTGAGGAAGTTTCGGATCGGATCTCCCAGGAAAAGATCAAAACCTGGCATATTTAATTGAATCCACCGATATGGCCCCTTACCGGAAAGAAAGCCTGCCTACAATCCGAAAGCCCCAAGGGATCAACAGAACCTCCACAGCAGCCAAATTCACACCCAACCAATTTGCCCACCAACTGGCTTTTAAATGGCAATTGCAGCAAGAAGCCCAAGAAGATCAACTAGAACTCATAAGAGGTTACTAGTGGCGACCCTGGTTTCACTCGCCCCTTCAACATGGACGAAATGGAATCCGGTGTAGAAGTAATTATCGTCCGGCGTACTCATAGTCCGGGAACAATGGTGAACAATAGGGCAATCGATTCAGTTGACTCTTCACGCAACATTAGTTTCACGCCTTTTTCCGTTATCGTCTATGGAGCCAACGGATGTGCTCACGCCGGGACTATATACTGCGTTCACAATGGTAGTGCTAAACTTCAACCAGGAAAAAAAACAGTAGCGGTTGAGCAACATCTAACTCTGAGCAGCTAAAAGATCTCGGCCCAGTAGCAAAGGAATGGCTTCTTGATCTCTACAATAGCTGCCTTATTTCTCACAGGTTCCCAAAGATCTGGAGGAAAGTACATGTTATGACACTCCTAAAGCCTGGGAAAGATCCATCCAATCCTAAGAGCTGCAGACCAATATCACTCCTCAGCCATACCTATAAGCTCTTTGAACGTCTCCTGCTCAATCGTATCGCACCTGTGATAGACGAACACCTCATCCAAGAAGAAGCAGGTTTCCGGCCAGGCAAATCAACAACAAGCCAAGTACTCAACCTAACTCAACATATTGAGGATGGTTTCGAGAAGGGTATGGTAACCGGAGCTGTGTTCGTCGACCTATCAGCAACGTACGACACTGTTAATCACAGATGCCTACTCCATAAGATTCTGGAAATAATTACCAAGGACATCCGCTTGACTGAGCTTATCCGAGGATTGCTGGCAAACAGGATGTTCTTTGTTCAGCTAGGAGCGAAGAAGAGCCGATGGCGTAGGCCCAAGAATGGTCTACCACAAGGGAGTGTTCATGCACCTCTTCTGTTCAACATCTATACCAACGACCAACCTAGGAGTGCAGGTACCTGTCGTTTTATTTATGCAGACGATCTTGGAATTAGCGCACAAGATGCCGACTTCACAGTTGTTGAAGAGAGACTCTCCAAAGCTTTGGATGAACTCACTCCTTATTATGAGGAAAACCACCTACGTGCAAATCCATCTAAGACACAGGTGTGTACTTCCCATCTACGCAACCGTGAAGCCAAACGTCAGCTTAAAGTTACCTGGTCTGGAACACCCCCTGGGCACTGTGATAACCCTGTCTACTTTGGCCGCACGCTCTCTTATAAGACCCACATCGAGAAGACGAAGAGTAAAGTATGTTCACGCAATAACATCTTGAACAAACTCACTGGCACAAGATGGGGTGCTCGCCCATATACCCTAAGATCGACGGCACTTGCCCTGTGATACTCATGTGCAGAGTATGATTGCCCTGAATGGGAAAGATCAACCCATGCCAAGAAGCTTGATTCAGCGTTAAATGCCTCCTGCCGGCTTATCACAGGATGCCTCCGTCCAACACCAACGGAAAACTTATACATCCTAGCTGGAATTGCTCCACCAGACATCCATCGTAGCGTAGCGAGCATGCAAGAGCGTAGCTGCCAAGTATCTAATGTGAAGCACCCTATGTCTGGACAGATACCTGCTGCCAACCGCCTTAAATCCAGAGAGAGTTTCTTAAGCAAAGTCCAACCTCTTGAAACAGTCCCTAAGGAGCTCAAGAGAGTCGCCTTGTGGAAAGAAAGACTTGCTCACAACTCAAGTAACTATTCTGATTGTTATTGAAACCTGGTGAGCATCCCCCACCTGGTGGAGCTGGATCCTCATGGGCTGAATGGCGTTGCCTCAAAAGATTGAGAACCAGAATTGTCCCGCATCTAAGGTTTCCTTGCAGAAGTGGGGGCTACCTGGGAAGCAGATCAGGACAATACCTGTGGTGTGGAACAGCCACCACGACAATGGACATCTTCTCTTGGTCTGCCCATTGATGGAGCAACAATGCATAACAAGGACCTTGCGGAATTCAGTGAAGCAGCCAGATGATCCCGCGCACTCACTCACTCTGGATGATCATATATTTGGAACCACAGTGTTTGGACACGATAAGAAGAACAATTTTGTATCAATGGATTAGGAGTAGGATGATTAGCTATCCATGGGTACCAAATCAAGTGTCTCTGTATTCCCAGTGGCGTAACCAGCTTTTTTTCAGGGGGGAGGGAGGATGGCACATACATTTTCAGGGGGCACGGCATCAGCAATATTAAAGTAGTTTAGTATAGTGTAGGCCTAGGTTGTTTTCACCTGTAAATTAACACGTGTGCAGAAAATACACTATTTTTCGGGGGGGACAAGGTTTCCCCACGGGCGGGGGCAGCTCCCCATGGGTACGTCACTGGGTTTAGTCCTGCATCGTACGAGCATGTTGCTATCTCTCCCAAAGGGGTGTCCCCCAATCCATCACTTGGGAGCGTATTCGGGTCAATTGACAATCCCCAATTTGGTACCAGAAAAGTTTTTTTTTTTTTAAGACAAAAAATTGAAGAATAGCAATAATCTGTGAATAGTCAAAGCACTTAGGTGGCCTATTGCATGAATGATATTCATGTCTATGAGCTGAAAACCGGACTTAAATAGGGACATTTAAGATTTTTTAAAACAATTTTAAATCACATTTAGTGCGAACCTACCCACCCATACGATAAACTCAAACCAATAATTGACAAAACTTGACATACGCGCAATCGTTCGCCTAATTAGTCCCTTTCGTAGTTTTCGTATTCATTTGTACGTGCACGATCGGTTTCTTGGGTAGAGCAAAATGGGCAAACATGTTTGAAGTTTTTAGTTGTTAAGTACACCAATTCGCGTATCCGCCTCCCATAGACAAAGTAGAGAAAATCAAATAATCTTGACTAGATCTCGAGTACATTGCACGTAAGAAAGGAATAAGAAGTTGGAATGCAGAGTGTCTTTACATGCAAAATATGATAAGTACTTTACGATTTTCCGATATTTAGCAGATTTATATGAGAAGAAGTAATTTATCTTAACTAATGCACCATAAGAAGGACTTTGCACGGTTTTTTAAAATGCCAAAATAAAAAGGCAGACAAGCTTAAGGGGAGTATGTATGGGGTCTAAAGTAGTGAACTTGAAATTATTTTCCTAATTTTCCTTTCAATAACTGCAAAACAAATTTGATCCAAAAAAACTCTTAGTCTCATCGTATCTACCGCCCCAAAGATTTCAAAATAAGCAGTCCACCACAAGTACATTTATGCTTGAATTTTTGAGTTTCTTGAACTTGTTCCTGTAGACCTGGCTATGTTATGCTTAACAGGTGATTTCAATTTCATGTGGAAATTTCATCTGATCGAGAAGCTTTAATGTTCTTGGATATTATTACATCAGCTTCTATTTGAAGCAGCCTGTGTCTTTTCCAACCCGCCCGTGATGCCATACTTGGGATGTAATTCTGACTTAGTGATGGATCGGCTAACGTTGTGTCTAATTTGTCTCCTACCAACTATTTACCTTCTGATCATGCTGCCGTCAAATGTTTACTAGATTATTGGTAGACCTGATCCAGCTAAGATGGAAATAAAAATGCGCAAAGACTTCGTGAACAATTGACATTGATACATTCCGTACTGACCATTTTTGCTAAAACTCCTCTTACCTTTGTGACCTGCCTCTGATCTTGATCAGTAGTAAACAATATGATTTGTTTGTCCGATTGCTTGACAAACATACACCCCTCATAACTCGGAAAATTACATGTCGCCCTCATGCACCTTGGTTTAATGAGGATTTGCGGAAAGTGAAACCCAAGTCGTCGCCATGCGCGCCGTTTCGTTGGTATGCACCAAACTGGAAATGCCAAACAAATGTTATTTAAAGAAGAATGTAAAACTTATCATAACCTTTTAAACAGGCCAAAACGTGATATCATGTTAGTAATTGGAAGGATGTGACTTTCGCCAACTGTTTAAGAAAGATTGACAGCTTATGTACCCCCAATCTACAAAAGTTCTTCCTGCTGACACATCTGACGTTCCTCGTTGAGCGATTCTCAAATTATTTTGTACATAATTAAGCGTATCAGTGAAGAGTTTACGACCACCTCTTCCACCGGCCTTTCAAATGATCTCGGCGAACTCTATAGAGCTACATGCACTTCTCTATGGATTTAACCTATTTCTGAGGATGATGTTCGGAAGCATTATTTGAAGTCGCCTCCTTCATTTGTGGACAAGATCCAATCCCTACTTGGTCCTCAAGAATGTCTTGATGAATTGTTCCAGTTATCACTACTATGGTGACTTTTATCACTTGTTAACGGTAATTTCCTGATGATTAAAAACATGCTCAATTGTGCCAACTCATCAGAAACCAGCTTAGAACCTGGATACTAAAAAACTACCGGCCAGTTGCCAACTTTAAAGTTCTGCAAAACCATTGAACGTGCTTGTACTTCACAGATTCAAAACTATGTGCTTGAGAACAATCTAATGGTAAAATGCAAAAAAAAACAAAAAAAAAAAAAAAAGTGCGTTATAGATCTAACCCCAGCACGGAGAGAATGCTTTATTGCGTGTTATAATGATTTGCTTACAATTTGACACTATTAAACCATGGCATCTTCTTCCAACGTCTCTCTGATAAGTTTGGAATAACTTGTCTGCTTTAAAATTGGGTTCCAAATCAATTCGCAAACGTTCGTAATGCATGTTATAGATGGAAACGAATCTCCTGTTTCATATCTTGATGAGGGTGTAAACTAAGGCTCTGTTGTTGACCCTTTCAGTTTTCACTATGTAACTCATCACCCTTGGAAAAATTAATTGATGCTCATGGAATAAGCAGAATGATTTATGCTGATGACTCACAGGTGTATGCTTTTTAAAAATCAAAATTGGAACTGTGTGTCAGGGATATGAGAAACTGGTCTAACGCTAATCATCTTAAATTAATGAAGAAAAAACAGAAGTTCTCCATATCACATCTCGCTTCAGATCCCAAAGTTGTATTTCATCTTATGTATTGGCGATGCAGAATTGAATCCATCTTCAATGCACGCAATCTTGGTTTCTTTTTGAAAATGATCTTAACTTGGATTCACATATCAACAATATTGTCGTTTGCTTCTCATGCACTCCACAAAATCCAGCCAAATCAGGGCTTTTCTGACCCACAAACAAATGTAAAAACTTATTCATGCATTTGTAACTTGCCCTTTAGACTCTTGTAACTCCCTGGTTTATGTCTTTGCTGGCCCAAATTGCTAAGCTGCAACGATACAGAACTCTGCTGCAGACTTGTTACACTCACAAAATCTTGGGATAATTATCTCTCCAATTCTTCCTGATCTACACTGGTACCCATCAAATCTCGCATCATGTACAAGATCTTCTCCGTACTTACAAAGCTCTACATGGACTTGACCGATATTCTCAAGAAACTCATTCATGAATACAAGCCTACACGATCTCTCCGCTCTATGTCGCAGTGGCGTATCATACCCATCAAACTCAATCTCAATCTTATGGTCGTCGTGCATTTTCTTCTGCTGCAGCTGCTGAACTATGGAACAATCTTCCTATGGAAATCAAAATGTTCACAGATGTTAACTAATTCAAATGCTCTGTCAAAAACTTACTTGTTGAGACTTAACTAAAGTAATCAATCTCTATTCCTTGTTACCACATGTGGTACTTTTTTTTGTGTTTGTAGCTAACATGTTTTGTATTCATACCTTTTACAGTGTGTTTCTGTCAGCGCATTGTGACTTAATGTGTTTTTGTTTGTTTTTTTAATGCGCTTTATAGAAGGCATGGTTGTTCTTATTATTATTAAATGTGGTATTTATATGTTCACCTATTATCGGATTATAGCCCAGTCACAAAGTTTTTAACCATGTCAATTTTTGCTCTGGTCGCCATGGTAACCACGTAAGGCATCTGATTGGCTAAACACTAGCACGGACGTAACTAAATATGTTACTGGGACGAAACTTGGGTGCAGGGGGTAAATACGCACTGGACCATGAAGGCGAATTTTTAATACCGTTGCCATGGCAACCGGGAACCGACCAATCACATAATTTCATGGCGTAATTTGAATTTGGAACACAACTTTGAAAATCGGCCTTCATGGTTCACTAGCCCTATATTTGTTTAATATGTGTGCCAAATTCCATGTACATTAGTAGGGTTATAAACGAGAATCCCATTCTAGAAGTTTGGGGAAGAAGGTTTGAAAATGTTTTTTATAGTTTGAAGGGCGCTGAATCAGAATTTTTGGGTCCAACCTCTGGGAAATGTGGGGAACTTTGTAAAATAAGGGGGGTAAAATTAGTACAGGGGTAAATTTGAAATCAGGTCAAATTGTGTTTAAATGTTCACCAATGTATTTGTCTCATTATATGGATTAAAAAAGGTATAGTTTGTATAGGTTCCGACCTTTAGTTAAACGGCTGCAGCCCTGTTAAGGTTCAAGGTCATTCTGGGGCAAAACAAATCCAATGCTCAGATTTTGTTGAAACCGGTGTCAAATTATTGCCCTTGTCATACTGAAGCAGAAAATGCATTTCAATTCTTTGGGTGACAGCTCTGTATACAATTTAAGGTCACGTTTTGGTGACCCCCTATAGACCCCTGTAGACCCTTGTTACATTTTGTCCATGAATTACGAAACCAAATGCCAAACATTGTAATATAAGGCAAGACGAACAATTTGACACCAGTTTCAACGAAATCGGAGCACTGGGTAACGTTTACCCCCAGGATGACCTTGAACCTTAATAGGGCTGTACCTGTTTAACTAAAGGTCGGAACCTAGACAAACTATACGTTTTTGTTAATCCTTATAATAAGACAAATACATTGGTGTACATTTAAACACAATTTGACTTGATTTCAAATTTACCCCTATACTAATTTTACCCCCTTATTTTACAAAGTTCCCCACATTTCCCAGAGGTTGTACCCAAAAATCTGATTCAGCACCCTTCAAACTATAGAAAAACATCCTCAAAGCTTCTTCCCCAAACTTCTAGAATGAGATTCTGATTTAAAACCCTACTACATAGCATGTATCGTTAACTAATTACGTTCGTTTTCGTTTTGGATGTTTGCGTATTTTAACGAAACGAGTTATGGACCTCGAAACATTTAGACAAAATTAAGGGGGCTTTTGATGTGAAATATGGAATTGATTTTTTAAAATTTAATTTCATACTGAATTATCATAATTATTAATGAAAGAATCATCGAAATAGGAGATGATGCATTTTTGGCAAATTTGCTTTGATCAGCAATATCTCGGAAACCAAAATGTCCGATTGCGATCGAATAAAAAGCATTTTGCAGATTACAATCTACACAATTTAGCCATTGCATTATCTCATTTTCTTAAATGGAACAGTTATTTATGATATTCAGACCCCATACCCCCCCTTAAATCAACACTTTTTCTTTCAGGAATACCATGTACACCCATCACAAAATTAATAAAAAAAATGTGTTCAAATTGTATCAATATCAAAGAATTTTCCTCGTGAATAGAGACTTTTGCTGTGATAATTTAATTTGCCGAAGTGTTCGCTGTCAGTGTGATAGTGGTTTGTACCTTAAACTATCATGCTGAACAACTTTGCTGATTATGCATCTATTTTTGTGCAAAAGAAGCACCAGCTTTTTACCCATATTACTCAAAGGGGATACCGTTTGAATACCCATTAAGTATTTCAAGTTATATTTTCTGTTTCTCAAAGGATCATTGTCGTTAATAATTATCGATTGTCAGAAGATGTAATTCACTGCGATTTCTCAAGCTGGCTTATGATTTCTTCAATGGTTGGTCTTTGGTCGCGCTCAACGTGCCAACAGCGCTGCATCAATTCCTTCATCTCTTCGGGACAATCTTCTGGGATTTCTGGTCTGATGTCATCTTTACCGACTTTGAACATAACATGTTCTGGTCGCATACCTTTGTATGGCTCTTCACAACTGTGTAATTCCCACAGTACGATGCCAAATGCATAGATGTCGGCCTTTGGTGATAGTTTCCCATCAGTAAAGACTTCGGGTGCGAGCCACTTGACAGTTCCCCGGTCACTCACCGTCGTCTTGGTCTTGGTTAGGTCCTTCGCGATGCCGAAATCGCATATCTTCAAGATGTCATCTTCGTTAATCACGCAATTTGGCGATTTAATGTCACGGTGCACTATCTTGTGCTCTTGAATGAATTGTATACCTCGAGCAAGATGTAATGCCCACTTATCCAGAAGATCTTGTGGAAGACGATCTTTCTCTTTCAGATAGTCAAACAGAGAACCCTTTGCTGCGTATTCAGTTATTATTATTACGTGTGGTGGAATCAGAACTGTATCAAAATACTTCACGATATTTACATGATCAAGTTTCTTCAGGTACTCAATCTCGCGTTTCAGTTCATCCCAGAAGCTCTTTTCCTTAGTTTTGTCGTATCGTATTTTCTTTGCAGCAGTTATAATGAGACCTCGTTCTTTTGATTTCCAGGTTGCGCGATAAACTTCGCCACACGAACCTTCACCAAGCATTTGGTGGTACGTCAAATCGGTTGAAGAGCCTATACCCATGGCGAGAAATCCAGTAAAAATATGGCTCAAAGTGTCATGATTCTATCTGGAACAAATGGCAACGGCAGTGGTAATCTGCAAGAAAAGAAGATGAACAGGGAAACTACATGTTATAAAATAATGCCAATGTTCTTTGGATCGTTTGTTCATTGGATCATTGACTTCTTTGAACCTATAGATGATGTCACCACAATGTTTATAAACACAAATTAGCACACTTATCAAAACTAAGCCAGCGGCGGCGGAACGATTGTGAAAAGTGGAGAGGCAACTTGGCACTTTATCTGAGCAATTTCCAATACTTGACTATCGTTTTCTTGTGCAGCAATGATAAGCCCGACGTGTTTCTTCAATTAATTTTGAAAGTGGGGGCCTCCACTTTCAAAGGTGAGAGCCATATGGTGCCCGGTTCCGCCGCCGCTGAACTAAGCTTACACGAGTTAAGCTCGAACTGTAAAATCACAGGCAATGGCCAATGTTCCTTCAACCCGGTGAGGTAGGAGGTATATAGCATCGTGCAAAAACGTATCCGCATTGCTCTCAATAACTCCATGCAATTATGGAGTGCCGTTATGTCCATGATCTCTTATTTTCTAATTTAATGAGTTAAAAGAGTGTACGTCGTATTGTTCTAGTTCAACGAGGTTCAACTTGTTTGTATATACAGAGTGTTCCTGCTGCATTGTAAGAAAACATTTTCACAACACATTTGGGTTAAATTTTAATATCTGGCCATACATTCAAGATTATGTAACGGTATATGGGCGTTTTTATTGCAAACCCCCCTGTTTTTCAATGATGGGGAGTATCAAGATTATGAACTTCAATTCGCACCTGTCATCAATTCTACGTACATCTAGAATAGTCTCTAATTACTAAGCACCCGCTATGAAGACCATTGGCTCATCACGCCAACATCATTGCAGGTCAGGTAAGTATTCCTGCTCTTAATTGCCCCTATATACTTTGGAATTAAGACCTTCCTTTCCATCATGATGATCTTACTTGAATCGTTATGTTTTTATCACTAAGGGGGAGAAAATGCGTACAAGGTTAACTCTGACAGGCTATGTTCTCTCTCTAGTGAATGCAATCCCGCCGACGATACATCAATAGACTTACTCCCTGCAGTTCGGCAGTATTTGCTTTCCGGGAATGCTCCAATGTTGTCCATGATGCATTGTGAGCTTATACTATTCCGTATTCTGGCAGTAGTTCTACGTGATAGACCATTGCACAGGCTATCCCAAAAATGTTAACACTCGCGATCGGGACAAAGACATTTGGTTAAAAACTAAAGTGCGCATGGGTCTTTGTTTGCTATGCTTTTAAAGCCAAATAAATAAGCTTTTATTTGCCGTTTATATCATCCCAATCCGATATGCAGAACAAAATAAGATGTGCTTCGTTGAAATGGAGAGTGCAAAATCGGATTGGTCCGATTTGCATTGGTTACATTATGTAAGATTGCGGGAAACACGATTTTATAATATTCAAATTGGAAGTTTTTGAAGACATTGATAACCCCTTTTGGACATCATTATGGTTTATAAAGTGTGAACATTGTCTACATGATCACCATACTTTTCGGGTGTGGGTGTGTTTTTTTTCAAAAATAATCAGTGAGTTCACTTTCATATTAGCAGACTTAATATCCTTATCAATCTCTCACAATTACACAGAATGCTAAAACCAAATCAAACAATCATCACAACCCTTTCGTATTGAGTTCCCAAGGAGACCCCTATAATCTGAAACATAAAAAACAACGAGAAGAAAAACAACGCAACAATCCAAAAAGAACAAAAACTTCTGACAAATAGGCCTACATGGTATAGCAGCAGGCGAAATTGGAATTAAAAAGACAATCAGTAGCAGACCAACCTACCTAACCCATAATGGCGGCAAATGCCAAAACTCATGGAACACTCCTTTGTTAGAAAGCTTTGTGTAGATCAGTTGCTAAAACAAACACGGCGACAGTCAGATTGAAACGCTCATTATTAGGCCTGTCTCAGAAATAAACACGGAATTGTTAACTCTCTTAAGATTATCCCAACTGCGATATTTCTTTTCTTGTCTAAGATTGTGGTACGTCGGCTGATTGTCAGATTACACATCTTCAATCAGCATGTAGGAGGCATCCCAGTACGGAGACTGCCTTAAAAGAGAACAAATTTCTGTTCTCTGAATCCAACAATGCTGTCATCAAGGGCTTACTTGGCATATCGGCTGCTTTGACACATTTGTAAAGAGAAGAGTCGCACCACCAAAGTTGCCATCAGAGATTCCGTTGTCTGAAGACGCCGTCTTTCACATACTCACTTCCACAAGGTTCTATTTTTGGGCCCACGAGGGTTTCCGTTAATAGTAATGCGTTACTGTGTTTATAGGCATTGTTCAATGTAGACACACTTATGTTTTTAAATTTTACTAAAATCAATGAAACAATGGTTTTTTAATTGGTCAAATGAACCATAAAACCAATTCCAGGCAAAGAATAATGGATACCATTGCTGTTTCCTACTTCTGTTGGTGCACCAAAAGGGTATTTGCACATTTCTAGAGAAGGTTACATCTAGTTAGACAAAAATGTGAACCCAAATTAATCCTTGTCAATGAACAATACTACCAACTCATTATTTTACGCCATTTTTTAATTTGTTACTCATTTTCCTTTCATTGCTTTTTTTTTTATTATAATAGGTACATCTCCAATATTGCAGAGTTATAATTAGGTTAAATAATAATTATATTAAAAAAAATTCATATATAATAATACCTGACCATAATTTACTTCATTATACTCTAATCAGTAGGAAAATCATCAGAATCATTTCCCTTCAACTAGGGCGCAACCGTAGCGCAGCTCCTATCAGCCCCTACATTGGTGACATTCCCCTGACAAACCCGGAATCCTCCATTTCACTCCTAGGTAGAGAGAGGCAGCGAGGTAATGCCTCTCCCAGCGGACAACAAGGTGGCTGCAACCGGGACTCAAACCGCACAAACCTCAGGTCATTAACGGTCGGTGACACTTACCCTCTTGTAAACTTCTTAGGTACACTCTTATAGATATATTAATAAAAATGTTACCTTTTGGGCAACAACAGCAAAACCACAATGTAATTCATTATTGTTTTGCAAAGAATGTTTGTTTATGGGTCATAGTTCCCGGTGATTATTGACCTTTAGAAAAACCTAAAAAATAAGTTGTCACATTGTATGGTATTGTATACAACACTGTCAGCGACATCATTCGCGAATTCGGTATTTCTTTTCACTCATACGCTAGCGATATTCAACTGTATGTTGATTTCTATGAACTTAACTAGGTTCCTCTTCTACCAAGTTTTATACATGTTTGCCAGGATTAATGATGGTTTGCTAATAAGGTTCAGTTAATCCAGGACAAAACTGCTTGATCTTTTTGACACGACGAACTTGATAGCATCAATCCAAATCATCTGTTACAGACATTGTGTAATCTTTACAAAACGCGTCACAGTAAGTCTCTCATATCAACTCTTTTAGCAGGGAACTGTAGTGTAGAGTGTGCGCTTTTCCGGATAAAATTGTGAATTTTTGCACAAAGTAATTTAGGCCCTTGATACTCCATCAAATTGATGGTAGCACTTGCCAACCCCCCTTAATGGGCCCCCCGCTTTGGGTTCAAGGTTTATCAGGGGTTCAAAAATTTAAATGTTCTAATGTGTTAAAAAGCGCACCATGGTGTTTGTCTGGTCACAAGGATTCCCAGAAAGGTACAGTTTACACTATCTATGGATATAGTTCCGGAGTTATTGGGTAAAAACGGTAAAAATGGCGAAAAAAGTCAATTTTGGTGTGTACATGGGTCAAAAGTTAAAAGTTGCTTTTGATTCAGTTAATATGTGGCTGCAAATTGTTTTCCCTAGCTTAAAAATTAAATAAGGAATATTTTTGCCTTATCTGGTATGCTTAGTTTCACGTTATCCAACAAAAATAGGTCACAGGTCATAGATCCAATACTGCCAATAGCCTTTTTGACTTTAATTAATTTTCGCCATTTTGGTTAATACCCAAACACGTAAGATAGTCGAAACTATTCCTGTATTTCATCTACTAGCTAAACCCACAATTTGAACACCTTTTTCAACAATTGGAGTAACTTTTTCATTTTTGACCCCTGTACAACCAAAATTGCCTTTTTTTTTAACCATTTTTACAGTTTTTACCCCATAATTCCTAAACATAAAAGTCCAGATAGTGTAAACTATACCTTTTTGGAATCCTTGTTACCAGACAGACATCGTGTTGTCCTTTTCACACATCGAGAACATTTTAAAAAATTTTTACCCCTGTGTACCGTGAAATCCAAGCTGGGGGCCATGAAAGGGGGCGTGGCAAGTGCTTTTTTTTTTTTTTTTTTTTTTTTTTTTTTTTTTTTTTTTTTTTTTTTAAATTCATAATTTTATCCGTATTTGCACACTCACTCTAGTTTAACAAGTCTTGGGGGTTAGAACTCAGAAACTCAGAGAGGTTCCCAGAACCATAGCTTAACCAGTTTTGTCCTTTAGCTAAAAGTACCCCGGTTGTTTATTTTTCTATGAGTAATCTAGTCTATAAACACAGCCCATTTCTACAGAGGTCACAAATATACCTATGATGGAAATTGATTCTAACAATAGAATTTTTATAGGTATTTGACTAATAATTACAAATACAGGTTGAGTCAAAAAAAAAACAAACGGAAAAACCCGGTCCTTGATTTTGTTCCCCATTTTAAGGAAGGTTGTATCTAATATATTTGGTATCAGCGGAAGCATATTTTATATAAGCTTTTAATTTTATCATCATTCACATCGGTTAGGTATAGACCGATCTATGTCCAGTCTTTTGAAGCAGTATCAGTGCGCCCGTTCACGGGTTCTCATTTAAATGCATGGGAGTTATCGAACCAAATCACTGTCCAAAAATGATATGCCGTATAGCCATCAGGTTTACGTTAATTAAGTAGTATCTTAATGGTCTTAAAGGCATGATATGGTAAGACACTTTATTTTAAAACACTATATAAAAAGATGTGGCATATTTGTCCTACAGATAAAGACAATACTTATTGATTTTACTACTTCGGGCACAGTGTTTTATGCTTTTGCCTTAGCCCATTTAAACTCGTTCGCGCCATTCTTGAACTAGGGAGAGTTGTCATCGGCAATATGCGGGCGTAGATTTTTCTATTGGTGGCCTCGGTTTTTCTTCTTATTACATTTAAGCTCTTTATGGCCAGTTTAAAACGTAGTCAAATCAATTTTGTTGTCAGCACATTTTAAAATGCTTTTATGCTCCATATCTTAAATTTAAGTGCTTTGCATTTTTTGTCTAATTCCTTTCTTTTGTTGATTCTAATCTTTTAATTTTTTATACTTTACCAGTTTTTATTGAGCGCTTAAAAATCCCCTTAAACGGGCTCAAGCGCGGTTGTCAATTATTATTACGCCGCTTCAAGAAATCGTCCAAAATCATTTAGCTTCCATTATGTGACTGCTCAAAGTCATGCCTTACACTGCAGGCCTATCAAGCAAAAGTTGTGTTGTTTTTTGTTTGTATTAGTTTCCCTTTGCAGCTCTCCAGTTTTCACTTGGTTCGACGAGGCATTTTGTTTTAGGTATCTTGCCCAGAAATACTTTCACAATCAATCATCAATCAATCAATCGACAATCAAAAAATGTTTATTCATCACGATGCAATTTGGCAATAACTAGCAGTACAAAAGTTAATTAGCCTACAAACGTTATAAAAAGTTTATGTAATAATAATAAATATATTATCATTTTAAGTGTCAATGTAGTATACTACACACGAAGTATTTAAATGCATGAGTGATGGGGTTCGAACTCTCGATTAAGTCGGGCCTATGTCCCGAGTCCTGCAGTTTCCACTAGTCCACACAGTGCTCTATCTGGAGGTCATTTCACAATCAAATTGCAATTCGTAAGTGCTGTTTTGCGATTGGTTGTAATCACAGGCTAGGGGCGGTTTATGTCCATATTTAATTATTTTTTGTTAATATGCCACTACAAACGTTTTCTCCAAGTAATCAATCGCTGCTCCCTATGTTTATCAACTTACATTTTTTGGCCTTCTTTGGATTGGAACTTGTTTAATAAAGAACCTCTGAAAGTGGCTAAGCTAAACACGACGTGTTTTGTCATAAATTTGATTTTTTATGCTTTGTTAGTATGGAAATCGGGTTCCGACTTTAATTTTCTGGTCAGATCTTTTGCCTAGGCTCGCTCTCGTATTATGGTAAGTGTGAATTGGTCTCAGTGAGGAAATGTGTCGTGAAATTGAACAGTCACTTTGTTATTTGCCGTCAACCCAATACAGTTTGCGTAACCACTATTGTATTTATCCTGTTCCGCAGCGGGGGGGGGGGGGGGGGGGGGGGGGGGGGTGGGGGGGGGGGGTGTGGTGTGGGGTTGGGGTGGGGGGGTTGGTGGGTTGTGGTTTAGGTGGGGTTGGGGGTTGTTTGTTGGGTCGCGTGTGGGGGTGTTTTTTTGTGGGTGTTGGGTTTTTTTTGGTGTTTTTTTTTTTTTTTGTTGTTTTTGTTTTTCTTTTTTTTTTTGATTTTGTTGGGTTGGGGGTTTTTGGAAAAAGTGGCCTTTTTTTTTTGTTTGGTTTGTCTTTTGTTTTTTTTTTTTAAATTGAAAATGCAGTGAAGAAATTTGGTGTAACTTGTTTGGAGGCCTTATTTCCCAATCTGTTATTCCCATCCTTATTTAGAATGTCATTATCATTCACTTCCATTTTCGGTGGGATTTAGTGCTAATTGCTATATGCCCATATTGCTCTAATATTAAAGATTGATTTGGTATGATAATACCATGGCTGTTTTGGCATGGTATAAATGTTGCTGCTCATGATGTGAAGAGATTATAAGATATAAGTACATTGTGCAAATTAAGAATTGTGTTAATTGACTATTGCTGTGTTAGCTTTCGCTCATCATGATGATTGCCAGTGATCAAAATGATTTAGATGTTTGATTTCTTTCTGCTCATCTAGTAAAATTAACACGGTGTTTTAAATGAATGCCTTAATTGAATGCTATAATAAAATTGCCTGAATATTTGTTAGCTTCTCTATCATGTATAGATGTGTTTGCTTTCTGCTCATCTTATAAAATTGAATGCTTATCATCAAATTGCTGAACTAACTATTGATAATTGACTATTGATTTGTTAGCTGCTGCTCATCATCATGATTTGAACGTGGATCGAAAATGATGTTAGATGTTGACTTTCTGCTCATCTAGTAAAATTAACACTGTGTTTTAATGAATGCTAAGTTGAATGCTTATAATAATTGCTGCTTATAATATTCAGATTGGTTAGCTTTCTTCTTCTGCCTCATGATTTTGAGAGATATTGGCTTTCCGCTCATCTTATAAAATTGAATGCTTATAATCAATTGCTGAGATAATCTCTTAAATTGCGAATGCTTATAATAATTGCTGTTGGTATCTTTAACTGGTTTTGCTTGACGAGGCATTTTTGATAATTGCACAAGTTTTAGGCCGATGCTATTTGACTTAAAAATCATGAAACGGCGAGAAAGGCCGCTACCTACTTCTTGCGTCCTTGCTTTTGTTTTTTCCCTTCGTCCCTGCCGTGTAAGAGATAAATCGATTTATGGTACCAGCCTGCGGTTAACATAAATCCACTTATCTCGACATGCGGGTTTGCCATTTTTGTTCGTGCTCGGTTAACCAATCTTCCGGCGTCTAGGTTGTGCCGTGTGCTTTGTTTGGCTGTTTTTTTGTTTATATGCCCGTTCTCGCAGATCTACACTTGGCTTTCTCAACCGTTTCATGCATGTCAGTTTTTCATCCCTCCCACCACTTCCCTATCTTCATTTATCTTTTTATGCATTTTACTGTTATTTGGCTTCACCTACAAGTGAAGGCCTTAGGCCAATCTTTAGTCTCAGAATTCTTAGCTGTTTCGGCCATACTGCTCTCTATAAAGATTGATTTGGTTGTAATACCATGGGCTGTTCTGCAAGGGTATAAATGTTGCTGCTCATAATGGGAAGAGATTATCAGATATAAGTCCATTGTGGCAAATTAATATTGTGGTAATTGAACTATTGATGTTAGCTTTCCGCTCATCATGTGATTTGACAGTGTTCAATGTTTTAGATGTTGACTTTCTGCTCATCTAGTAAATTAACACTGTGTTTAAATAAATGCTTATTGCATGCTTAATAATAAAATTGCTGAATATGTGTATAGCTTATCTCCTCATCATGTAGAGATGTTGGCTTTCTGCTTATCTTATAAAATTGAATGCTTATCATCAAATTGCTGAATAACTATTGATATGACTATTGATGTGTTAGCTTTCTGCTCATTGTTGATTTGACAGTTATCAAAATGATTGAGATAGTGACTTTCCTGCTCATCTAGTAAAATTAACACTGTGTTTAAATTTAATGATCTTAATTGACTACTGCTTTATATAAATTGGCTGAATAACTATTGATGTGTTAGCTTTCTGCTCATCATGTAGAGATGTTGGCTTCCCTAATCCTTATAAATTGAATGCTTATATCAAATTGCTGAGATACTCTTTAATATTGAATGCTTATAATCCTAATTGCTGTGGTATCTTAAATGGTTTTTGCTTGCCGCTGGCCCATCTTTTGATAATTGGCACAAGTTTTAGGCCGATGCCTATTTGAATTAAAATTGCATGAAGCGGCGAGAAAGGCCGCTAACCCAACCCCCTACTTCGCCTCCTTGCTTTTGTTTTTTCCCTCTTCTTGCCGTGTGTAGAAGATAATTTTGTCTCACAGATAAAGGACAATACTTATGCATTTTACTACTTCAAAATGTTTTCACCGATGTTTGTTTCTTCGTATGGTATGTTTCCTTCAACTCTTCCAGAACTGATACATGTCTCAATTAGGGAAGTTACTTTATTTTTAATGATTTTTATATGAGCGATGAATGTGTAAAAGATTAAGAATATAGAGGGCATCAATAGTAATTAGGACTGCATATTCGAATTAAAAATAGATAGCCCCATTTACTTCCTGGACATTTTGATTGCTTTCATGAATGCACGTCATTTTATTGGCATAACGGTGTATCCGTAGACAGCGCGGTCTAAACCGATGTGAATGATGATCTTTGCAGCAAATCAAAGCTAATATAAGCTTTCTGTTGGTACCACGTATGTTGAGATCACTGAAATTGTGATGTATATGGCAAGCGCATGCTCAAATTGACAAAACCAAGTTTATCACTGACAAAACACGTATTTTTTTCTCTCTCAGAAAAAAACAGAGTTTTCAAAGTGATAAACTAAGTTTTTCTGAGAAAAACTTGTTTTTCAAGTGATAAATTTAGTTTTTTCTAATTTTTTGAGCATTCGGCGCTTAAGTGTTTTGAAAAACTTAGTTTATTATTCATCTGATAAACTTAGTTTATCAAGTGAAAACTTAGTTTTATCAAAAACATAGTTTTATCTGTGAAAACGAGTTTTTTCTCGTGCAATGCTCGATAAATATTTTGAAAAAAACTTCGTTTATCAGTGAAAAACTTAGTTTATCCAGAAAAACTAGTTTATAATCTGTGATAAACTATGTTTTTGCACCAGCGCAATGCATCAAATAATTTGATACACTAAGTTTTTTTTCAAAGTGCTAAACTTAGTTTTTCTCACAGAAAAACTATGTTTTACTCAATAAAAAACCAGGTTTTTTGCACGCGCAATGCTCAAAATATTTGATCACTAGTTTATCTCAGAAAAACAGAGTTTATCAACTGATTAAACTTAGTTTTTCTCGCGAATGCTCAAGATATTTGATAACTTAGTTTCAGCATGATAAACTAAGTTTATCAGTGAAAAAAACTTTGTTTATCTTTATCTCGCGCAATGCTCAAGATATTTGAAAAACTTAGTTTATCAAGTGAAAAACTGTGTTTTTCTCGCGCAATGCTCAAGATATTTGATAACTTAGTTTATCAGCTGATAAACTTAGTTATCAAGTGAAAAACTTAGTTTATCTTGCTCAATGCTCAAAATATTTGATAAACTAAGTTTTTCAAGTGATAAACTTAGTTTTTCAAGTGATAAACTAGTTTATCAAGTGAAAAACTGTGTTTTTCTCGCGCAATGCTCAAAATATTTGATAAACTTAGTTTTTCAAGTGATAAACTTAGTTTATCAGCTGATAAACTTAGTTTTTCAAGTGATAAACTGTGTTTATCCTGCTCAATGCTCAAAATATTGTTAAACTTAGTTTATCTTCAAACAAAAACAGAGTTATAAACTGATTAACTTAGTTTTTCTCGACCCAATGCTCAATTATATTTGATAAATTAGTTTATCAGCTGAACAACTTAGTGTATCAAGTGATAAACTTAGTTTATCTCGCGAATTACTCAAACTATTTGCTAAAAACTTAGTTTATCAGCTTGAGGAACCTTAATTTTATCGAAAAACATAGTTTATCTGTGAAAAACTATGTTTTTGCATGCGCAATGCTCAAATAGTAATAAAACTTGTTTTCAAGTGATTAAAATTAGTTTTCAAAGAAAACTAGGTTTATCACTAAAAAAACCAGGTTTTTGCAAGCGCAATGCTCAAAATATTTGATCAACAAGTTTCATCTCAGAAAAAAACAGGTTATCAACTGATAAACTTAGTTTTTCTCGCGCAATGCTCAAGAATTGTTAAACTTAGTTTATCAGCTGATAAATAGTTTATCAAGTGAAAACTTTGTTTATATCGCCAATGCTCAAGATATTTCAATAAACTTAGTTTATCAGTGAAACTGTGTTTTTCTCGCGCAATGCTCAAGATATTTGATAAACTTAGTTTATCAGCTGATAAAATTAGTTTATCAGTGGAAAAACTTGGTTTATGTTGCTCAATGGCTCAATTGTATTTGATAACTAAAAGTTTTTCAAGTGATAATCTAATTTTTACTATGTTATCATGAACAAACTATGTGTTGACGCGCAATGCTCAAAATATTGATAAACTTAGTTTTCAAGTGATATAAAACTTGTATACAAGATGATAAACGTAAGTTTATCAACGTGGAAAAAAAACTTTGTTTATCTGCTCAATGCTCAAAATATTGTTAAACTTAGGTTTATCTAGAAAAACAGAGTTTATAAACTGACTTAACTTAGTTTTGCTCGCCCAATGCTCAATATATTTGATAAACTTAGTTTATCAGCTGATAACTTAGTTATCAAGTTGATCAACGTAGTTTACTCTCGGCGCATGATCAAAGAATTTGATAAACTTAGTTTATCAGCTGATAATCCTTAATTTATCAGGGAAAAAAATAGTTTATCGTGTTAAAAACATATGTTTTGCATGCGCAATGCTCAACATATTTATAAACTATGTTTTTTCAAGTGATAAACTTAGTTTTTTCACAGAAAAACTATGTTAATCACTAAAAAACAAACCATGTTTTTTGCAACGCGCAATGCTCAAAATATTTGATCCACTAAGTTTTCTCCGAAAAACAGAGTTGTATCAACTGATAAACTTAGTGTTTTCTCGCGCAATGCTCAAGATATTTGATACACTTGTTATCAGCGGATAAACTTAGTTTATCAAGTGAAAACTTTGTTTATACGCGCAATATGCTCAAGTATGTTGATAAATTAGTTTATCAAGTGAAAAACTGTGTTTTTCCCTCGCGCAATGCTCAAGCTATTTTGATCAACTTAGTTTATCAGCTGATAAACTTAGTTTATCAGTGAAAAAGCTTATTTTAGAATATCTTGCTCAAGGTCTCAAAATATTTATAAAGCTAGTTTTTCAGTGATAAACTTAGTTTTTTTACTATGTTTATGCATGACAAACTATGTTTTTTTTGCACGCGCAATGCTCAAAATATTTGATAAACTTATGTTTTTTCAATGTGATCAACTTAGTTTTTATCAGTGATAAACCTTAGTTTATCAGTTGAAAAACTTTGTTTATCTATCAAATATATCCTGCTCAATTGCTCAAAATATTTGTTAAACTTAGTTTATCTAGAAAAAAGAGTTTTATAAACTGATTAACTAGTTTTTCTCGCCAATGCTCAATATATTTGATAAACTTAGTTATCATCTGATAACTTAGTATCAGTGATAACTTATTTATCTCGCGCAATGCTCAACTATTTGATAACTACTTAGTATTTCAGCTATAAACCTTATTTCATCGAGCAACAACATAGTTTATTATCTTGATAAACTATGTTTTTGCATGCGCAGTGCTCAACAATTTGAAAACTATGTTTTTTCAAGTGCATAAACTTGTTTTTCAACAGAAAACTAGGTTTATCACTGAAAAACAAATGTTTTGCACGCGAAATGCTCAAAATATTTGATAACTAGTTTTTTCAAGAGATAAAATAAGTTTTATCAGAAAACTCTGCTTTTCTGACTGAAAAACTATGTTTTTCGGCAGATAAACTAGTTTTTCTCAAATTTAAATAAGTAGAGATTCAGAAAAACTAAGTTTTTTCCACTTGAATAAACGTGTGTTATCTAGAACAACAAAGTTTATCACTTGAAAAAACTCAGTTTTTCCTCAGAAAACTTAGTTTTTCATTTGATAAACTTAGTTTTTCTATATTTTGAGCATTGCGCTTGCCATAGATGTACGTGTTTAACCCCAAGCAAGTATGTATACCAAATTAAGCAGTAATCAAAACCATCAAAATATTGTAAAGCAAAGTAAGATAATAAAGGGTATATTAAAGGTGCAACGAGAGATTTTGAAGCACCCAAATATTGTGTCATAATAGTAATTTCATATAGATTAGCCACTCAATAAATTTCTTACCTTCTATTTGGCTACAGAAATGTCTTAAAATAGAGAAAAAGGTGATTTTGATTTGCTTAAATTTCAATATAAAACATAGGCTGAATTTCGTATTTGCTCCTATACGAAATTAGAAAGGACATCGCCGAATAATAATAATAATAATACCGACATTTATATAGCGCCTTTTTCCACAGGATACAAAGCGCTGTTGCCTATTATTATTACGCTGCCTTCAGGAAATCGTCACAATCATTTCGCTTCACCTAGGCCGGCAGCCGGCCAAGCGCACATGCCTATCAGCACTTAGATTGTAATATCCCCCATAACAGCTACCCGAATATCGCTTGGGTCGACGAAGCAAGTGAGGTAAAGTGCCTTGCCCAAGTGCACAACACATTGGCCACAGCCACATAAGGAATGAATGACGCCCTCTATAGTTTTCATGAGAACGGATGAACTTGAAACGTTTTGCATAATAAAGCGACATGCTCAAAGTTGACCTTTTGCTGGTTTTCAAAAAATCCCACTTTACATAAATTCCCCAAAATTCGGTTTTATTTAAATTTATAATACAGGCTTCAATGGACAATTAGAATTTCCATATTTGAAGCCTTTCCACCCCAGAACCACAATGCCGCGTTGCAAGGATGTGCGCTATATTATTTAGCAACATATATGTGAGTGGCGTTCTGGTTCTTGGGGTGGAAAGACCTCATTTTTGCATTTTTGTTTTCTGGGGGGCCGGAACACTAAATGGAATTGCCCAAAACAACAACGAACTTTTTACAGACAAACCATACCGTATCACTATATGGTAATGCATGCTAATCTACCAAGGGCTCTGTTCAGTAGCCTTGGACGAGCACATGTTAACAACAGCTGACCATGCACGTCCTGGGTATCATAAATCATACAGGGGATGTATTTGCTCAATACAATGGTGAATGAAAAGCTATTGAACTGCGCCACGGGGAATCGTAATTTTATTAGCTCACGGTATAAATAGCGCGGTCATGGGCCATTGTGTTGTATTCCAGAGTATGTATGGTGTGAAGACGGTTTCCAAATCTTAGCAGCATAAGCTATATAGGTATTTGGGTATTGTTTTAAAGGGCTGCCTCATGTAGCCTCTTTGTAGCTTATGAAGGACAAAAGGTCTATCTATAGGCGTCACTTACAAGCTCCATGACAAAGAGCAGCTATGCAACATCTTCCTGTTTCTTCATATAAGTAAACAATGGTAATTGAAATGGAGGCATGCTCTAAGCTTTGCTTTTTCCAGAGAGCATGCCCCTGAAGTTTCTCAGACTCTTCTCATCTTTTCTTGATACAAGTGTATTTTGGGGATAAAAAACACCTTGCGTACATGATAAAGTAGTTGTCAAACGCCAACTCAAAATTGATGGTGAAATATAACTATTATGATTATAGAGGGCCTCCTTCTCTCCTTATCCGGCGATGTTCTTTCACAATTTGTGTACCAAAGAAACATTCTCAGCTTAATCCTTTCAGATGGGGTTGTTTTTTTATGGAAAGCTTTACATTAGGGCAAAAATCAGTACTTTCGATTTTTAGAGACACCTGATATGTGAAATCTCTCGTTGCACCTTTAACGACACAGTGCATTGATTTCTTGTTATGGGTAGCAAAAACTGACAGAAATACTTGTGTAGGGTAGCAAAACAGACGAAAAATACTTGTTTATGGTATGTTCTTTAGTCGTGGAAATACTTATTTAGTGTGCATTTTGTAAGTCCATGTTTACGCATCATATCCACCTTGGAATACAAGTGCCCCCCCCCCCCCCCGGTGTTGAGATATACGTTTTTTAAAGATGCAAAATGGCGGACGGGCACAATCAGGTCCATGTTTTTTCTGACTCACCCTGTAATTTCGATAAACATGCATTTGCCATACATTTTAAGTGGAATGTCCGATCGCTTTCATACATACTTGGTATTTATAGACAGCAGTAAGCATAAGGCAGCTATTTGTAGATATTTATGTCATGTTACCATGAAATAGCTGCCTTATGGTTTATTCCGTTTTAGGACCCTGATGTATCAGGATATTGCCTATTTGGTTTCTGCTTTGGCTCTCATGTAATACCTACAGTTCCTCTCGCAGTTAAAATTAAGTGTAGTGTAAAGAAAGATAACACTGTTGTCATATTATTGTTTCCATTAAGTTGAATTCTGTATTGGAGAATTCCCATAAGTTAAACATTGGGAATTCCCTGCACTCGTTATAGTCACTTTCAGTACTAATTAAGCCATACATCATCGGTGTTTCCTGAAAGTTCCTGAAATGACCAGCTCCTAATCGACCTGGAGCTTCATCACTTATTTTGAACACCCTAGGTTTTGCAGTTTACTATAGCTGAAGTACAGTTTATATCTTACATCGATGTACTAAAACTGACATTCAACTTCCGGATTTTAAGGAACAACCATAAATTTCTTTTAGACAACAAAGAGCTACAAAGGCTACGGCTTATTTTTAATATTTGACTTTGAGCAGGTCACATCGTCCTCTGCCAAATCCCCCACGATCAGGTAAACTTTGGTACGTGGTCCTTGCACTAAAATTGTTCGTAAGTGTTTCTTAATTATACCTCCCTATTATACTTACCTTTTTGAAGTGCTGACAATTACCGATGTGTTCTACCTCATAACCATTTGTCGATCCAATATAAAAAGTTAAAATCAAGTTGCCAAGCAGAAGGGAAACTCGGCTAACAGGGTATTTAACAGTGTTGATTTAATCCCCAAATTGTAATGCTCTCTAGGAATAATGTTAAGGTAAGGTTAGGCAGAGTTGAGAGTTCCCCAATCAGTTGTAGCTGCTAAATATATACGACTGATTAACCATCGGACTTGTGTGTTTGCTTTGCAATGGAGCCGGTGTGTTTACCTCGTTAGTAATTGCACCGGACCGATGACCCGTGAACCCATACGTCATCAACTTTTGGTATATATTTTTACCTATCCATTTTTACTATTCAGTGATCTATAGCTATCTATAATATGCAATGCGGTGGCTAGTCTCTAATTTATAATTCTAACGCCACATTCAAGCGCATTACTATTCAGTGCGACATTACAGTGAAACGTATTTTATCAACAACGTAGTATTACCATAGACAGGGCATTAAAATAATCTGAAGATTCCAAAAAATTTTAAGCCAAATTGGTACCGTAGTTTTATTACACGCATTAAACCTTTGAACAGGTTAACATATCGTTAATGCACTTTAAAGTGTACCCGAACAAAATGTTTCCATTTAAAGCAATATTAGCACATTTTTTGAAGAGCGCCCCCAATTTTCAAAATTTGATATTTTTGCAGAGTTACGTTGGTAATTGCCTAGGAAACTATACCTGCGAACGAGAATGCTAAAAATGCGTATTTATCACAAAATAAGCGATTTTGTGATTAGAATTGGGATCCCAGATTGGACTTAACGGCTGAGCTGGAAATGCTACGTTTATGTCCGTCCATGATGAAATAGTGCCACCTCGAGAAAATAACTTCTAACTTGGCTTGCCTGAACTATTAAAACAACTAATGGATGAGCGTAGACACGTACATGGCGCCATTTCCCGGCTATTTCACATTGGAAGGCCGTTTCCAGCAGCCGTTTTATTATTATCGGGGATCCCCGATAATAATTATTCTAATACAAAATTCCTTCGTTTGTGACACATAGACATTTTCGAGCTTAACCATTCACAGGTATAAATTACTAGCCAGTTACCAATGCAATCGTGTAAAAATCTCCAAATTTTTGAAAAATTGGGGGCGCTCTTCAAAAAAATGTGCTAATATTGCTTTAATAGTAAACTTCTCCAAATGCCATCCCTCCGTTGGATTGCTTCTTTACTGAAGTTTTAACCCTCGTCCTTCGGGGCCATTTTTTTAACACGTCATGGGCGGGGTAGGCTAGCTGTCAATTCTAATTCCTTAAATCACATTCCAACGTAGACCCTCTCAGGGTCTGTGGTATAAACGACTGGTAATGAAGACTACAATCTCTCTGAGTCAACCAAATCCACGGCGGGCGAGTGGTATTTTGAATTTTGTTAAATCAGTGGACAAGCTGGTTCGTATGAGGGCGTATGGACGGCCATTGGGGTCAAAAAATGTGGCAGCGCAGTATTAAAAGGACCGATGCCCAAGGGTGCAAGGAGGGCCCAGCCTGATTTTTTTTAGGATTTTATTTTTTTTACTTGTTTTGTACATTGGATGCATCCTGTTGGTGAGTGCAATTCCAAATAAATAAATAAATCAGTTTTGATTTTTATGTGAATTGGAACCTACTGTGCCCTGAATCCGAGGACAGAGCCGAGACTTTGGTAATTAAAAAGGTCCATAGTAGACCCGATATATCTAGTTTGCTCTAAACATTGTTTGCCATGCCTAAAACTATGGCGTCATGATGACCGTCACAGGTTGTAATGTCAACAAAATAATGACAAAGATATGATTTTTAATGAGAAAATCGATATTTTATTCACATGATCAAGGTAAAGTATTGTTGGTATCAGGGACTCGAACATTCCAGGGCACAGGTGCCTTTGGCCCCACCTAACTGATGTTAATCCACTAAACCTAGGCAACTGGATATTTTTTGCTGAGTGTAAGAAATAAGAAAATTAGAAAGGAGGAAAAAGAGCTATGAGAGGTAGAGGTCCCTCAAAATCCTCACTCTGGAATACACACAAATCCAGCCCACCACCAATTACTTGACCTGCGTGGACATACTCACAAAATGGTCGGTGGTTGGTGGACAGGTGTATCGCCATACTCCGGTGGAGTTGGCAAGGGACCAAGTGCTTTACACTTTCCTTTATATTTCTTTTAGGTTAGGGCCCCGTTGTGTGATTAGGCCAAGTATTAAATAACCTTTATGCTGCTGAACATACCAGCATTAAGGCGGAAAGAAACCACCAGGTTTAACGGCCAGTGTGTTCCAGACTTTATAGTATCCGGCCTTGGAGACTTACCTGATTGCAGGAAAGGCTTGGGGAGACCAACCCTGAGGATAAATCCGGAGTTGGAGTCCCGGAGGCGACTCTGACGGCTCTACTCAGCACAAGTTCGGCAACTCCTGCGACGCTGCTTGCACCAAACTGTATCGTTCCTCGACGTTCCTTTGGATTGTATTCAGCGGGGAGAGGGGGATTCATGTGTATGGGCAACATATGGATCTCCATAGCAATTGCCATGGCTTGCGCCCTGGAGAGGACACTCCAGCTTCGCTTCATAGCGTAGACCAACACGGGAAGTAGCAGTTACCGGTTTTAAGCTACTTTGCTGGATTGGGTAGTAGAGCATAGGCCAGGGGCTCACTTCGACGGTGTGGAGGAGAGATCATCGAATCTCACTGGACAGCTACCGCTCGCCTTAAGCTGGGCAGCCCTCAGCAAGTGGGTCCCGCTGTCTTCCTCATAGGGTGCATGGGATGATAGTGGAGACATTCATGAAAAGTGACTGCAACTACTGCCAACCTGGCAATCAAGATAAGAAATCCAAGAAGACAACTCCCCTCAAGCTGGGATGTTGGAATGTGGTACCCTGACACCTGGTTAAGTGACAAAAATATCAAATGATACCTCGCAAGACAGCCAGCATTATAAGAGCTCCTAAGACTTCAAATCGAATAGCCACCTTACAACACGTATAGCAGTTTCGGGTACACTCAAGGAAAAGGACACACATTCTTTTGCAAGGGAAACCAGCAGAAGAACCTCGTGAATTTGGCGATGGGTTTGCAGTTAGAAACTCCTTACTGAGTTCAGTGAGAACGTTACCTTCACTTTCCCTCCGCTCTCCCCTTCCTTTCGCTCACTTACGATCCAACCCCTACTTTACCTCGTTCCTCCTTCAAAACCCACACTCTCACTCTCCCTCTCTTCCCCACTTCCTCCCATTCCTTCTCTCCTCCCTGGTACCGGTGATCAGAACGCCTTCTGACACTTCGCCTTAACACCAGACGATGGCCCAGGTCTCCCTCATCAGTGTTTATTCTCCACCCTGACATCTACTTTGAATCAAGGATGATTCTATGACAACCTTGAAGCTGTAATCAAGTGTATCCCAAGTGATGAACACCTCATTCTCCTGGTTGATTCAATGCGAGAGGGTGGGGTTCTGACCACGAGTCCTGGGCATCTTGCCTTGGACACTTTGTTGTCGGTAAGACATGACAAAGGACAACGTCTTCTTGAATTGTGCTCCTACTATAATCTGTGTGTGACCATCACCTTTTTCAAGACCAAACCTCCGCACAAAGATCCTGGCGTCACCCACGCTCCAAGCAATGGCATCAACTTGACCTGATCATCACAAGGCGATCTTTCATTAATGCCATCAACCTCACTAGGTCCTACCAAGTGCAGACGGTGATCACAGGTCTATGGCGTTGGTCTGCGTAAAGATTCGAATGCAAACAAAAGGGAGGCCACCGCTTATAAACAAAGCTGGTAACCACGCTTCAATACCATCACGATGCAGAAAGCGGACAGAGTTTTGAGCAATTTGCTGTTTCCATCAATGCATCCATGGGCTTGGCTGGTCCATCAGGTATACTGCAACAGAAAAATGGGCTCATCTACGTGAGACAATTCAGAGCTCAGCATTCTGAATCTTGAAGGAAATCAAGCAGAACAACGATTGGTGTTTGAGGCCAAGTCAGGCTTACTAACTTCCCAGTCATTGAAGCCAAAAGAGCAGCGTTAAGGGAGTATAAGAGTTCACCCTCCACACAACAACCTGGAGAGTGCCTTCAAGCAGCTAGAAGTGAGTTCAGCGGAAGGCAAGGCAGTGTTGCCCAATGAAAATACGGCTGGAGCTGAGCGAAGGAAATTAAAAACTGCGTTCTGCAACGCGTGGCAACGTCAGAGCTATGTATGATGGATTAAAGAAGGCTGTCGGGCATCTTCCGTGCAAAACAGCGCCCCTCCAGTCATACAGTGGTGAAGTCATCACAGACAGAAGTAAGCAGAGGAGCGATGGGTGGAACACTTCGAGCTCTACTCTACAGAAAAGGATGTCAAAACCTCAGCCCTTGACAATGATCAAGAGTCTTCCTACCATGGCTGCCCTAAAGATGCTGTACTACAGTGGATGGAACTTACATGGCCATCAACAGTTCTATTCATCCGGAAAAGCCCCGGGGAAGATGGAATACCACCAGACTTGATCAAATGCTGTAAAAGCTCTCTGCTTCACTTCCACTCCATGAAGTTCTCTGTCAATGCTGTGGAGGAAGGAGCTGGACCACAGGACAGCGCGACTCAACGATCATCACCTCTACAAGAACAAAGGTGCAAGAATGATCCTGCAACACAATTACAGGGGTATTTCCTCCTTAGTATTGTCGGCAAAGTTTTTGCCCCGGTTGCGGTGATGAGTCTTAAAGTCATGGCTGAAAGGGTGATCCTGAGTCTCAGTGCGGATTGGGCTGGCAGATCTACGATCGATATGATATTCTCCATACGCCAATACAGGAGAAGGCAGAGAGACAACAGAAGCCCCTCTACATTGCTTTCATAGACATGACCAAAACCCTTGGACCTGGTTAGCAGGAATGGGCTGTTCCAAATCCTCCAGAAGAATTGGCTGTCCACCAAGGCTTCTGAGAATCATCAGATCTTTCCACACCGAACCTGAAAGCAACGGTACAGTTTGACGGCAGCCTATCAGAGCAGTTTGACATTCGCCAGTGGTGTTAGCAAGGATGTGTTTTGGCCCAAAACGCTCTTTGGATATTCTTTTCAGTAATTCTGAAGTAAGCATTCGGTACAGCCAAAGAAGGCATCTACATGCACACCAGGTATGATGGTCGGCTCTTCCCCCCCCCTCCCCCCCCCCCCCCCCCCCCCTTCCTGAACGCTGAGAGCTAAGACAAAGGTTCGTCAGATAATGATTCGTGACACATTGTTTGCTGATGATGCTTCCATTACTTCACATTCCAAGCATGAACTTCAGCTGCTAATAGATCGCTTCTCACAGGAATGTAAGGACTTCGGCTTGTCATCAGTTTGAAGAAGGACTACTAATGTCCTTGCCCAAGATGCACAAGAACCACCTGTTTCACAATCGACAATTACAAACTTGAGGTTGTTCAGGAATTCATCTACCTAGGGTCCACCATCAGTGACAGTCTGTCTCTCAGATGCAGAGAATAGGCAAAACGCATTGTAAAGCTGCAGCTACTCTTGCCCGGCTTCCAACGCGTGTGTGGAAAATCCGAAGCTGTCAATTAAGACAAAGGCAAAGCAGTTGACAACGGCCTGCATCAACAGCACATTACTGTATTAGTGAGACATGGACTACATACTCTAGGCATGGGAAGAAACTCAAAACAGCTTCCATCTGCGCGTTATTAGACGCATTCTGGGTTGTACACCTGGAAGGACATTGGTGCCAAATTTCAGAGCTCCTGACTCGAATTGAACTCCCCAACCATCTATACATTTCTTTGACAAAGCAGACTCCGATGGCTGGCCATGTCCGTCGAATGGTAGGATGGCCGTCTACCGAAAGGTATCATGTATGCTGAGCTAACATCTGGCAAGAGGAAGTGGGTCGACCCATGCTCCGATACAAGGATATTTGTAAGCGTGATATGTGTACACTGAACATCGACATTGGGTGCTGGGGGGAGATTGCTGACAATCGTCACCGTTGGCGGAGAACAGTTTGAAGAAATACACCTTGAGATTGGAGGAGAACAACAGATCATCAGCCAGTTTGAGAAGCAGCGAGCTAAAAGAAGCTGCACAGATCCTTGGATAGTCAAGCTGTGACCTCCCATATATGTAGCACCAGTGGCAGAGAACTGCCACTCTAGGATTGGCCTCTTCCAGCCACAGACGTCCTGTTCACACTCTAAACTGTGACTCGATGTGGGCGCTTTATCCATAGTCGCTTGCGACTGACGGAGGGCATGCCGAAGGCCATGACTGATAATGATGATTAAAGGCAAGACTCGAGCAAGCAATTGATGCAATAATTTATTGTAATGCGTGAGTAGTGACTGCCTTATATGAAGAAAAACTGGTTTTCTCTGTTGGTTGTATACAAAAAATCACCCTTACTTCACTTACTGTGCAAACGGTATCCCCAAACAGGCACATAGGACCAGGCGGTGGCGAAATGCAATGGGGACCAGGACGGATTGGGACAGCCAGGGATAAGGTTTCACCCTACATTTTCGAAACTGCGATGGCAAAGAAGGTTAAACGCTCTGCTACGTGGGAGCAAACGGATAACGTCCCTACGGAAGAAGAACGAGATGTGTTCATGGTTCATTGCCGATTCCAAATGAACCAATTTGATTTGATTTTAACCCCATGATGTCTACCACCTTCTTAGAGCCAAGGGGGTGTAACAGGTGTCACTTGTCAGAAGGGGACAATTCCCGGCTTTGAGGCAGATTTTCCCGGTGTTCAGAGCTGATTTAGAGCAGATTTTCGTGGTTGTAGGTAAAATGTCCCATTGAGCTGGCACAAAGGTGATTTATCATTGATTTGCTAGCCATTTTTCCCGGCAAAACTATTGTTACAGTTGAAGTTGGAATTACACAAGGCTCAGCACTTAGTCCTTTCCTGTTTGCCATAATCATAGATGTTCTCATGATGATATAAGGAAGACAGCTCCTTGGAAAATGTT